>JARQOC010000010.1:150010031-150040347 GCA_033576535.1 Allobates femoralis | reverse complement strand
ACTGCCCCTTAGCGTTGTTATCCTCTGCCTCCTTGGGGAGAGGTAAGGGTCCCACTGTTTGTATTTCATTGTTATTTACAGTGTACAGCTTAGCAACGGTGGTATACCTGGGTAGTTTGACCTCCTCACTGCCACAGTTTAAGATGCAAACTGGTACTCTTCCCTTGTGTACATCAACCACCCCCCTGGCTGTCAAGATGTAGGCATGTGCTCTGAGCTGATGGGCTCCACTACCGCCTGATAGTCCTGCCCTCTCAAACCTATAGCTGCTCGACAACATATCATCATTTCACTCATTGGAGGTGTTATAATAGGATCTGTTACCCGTGCGGTACCAATTTCACCACCTGTAAGTTTTACCTGCTGTTGGTGCAGGAGGGCTCTTCTTTCTGGAGAACCTTTTTCTGCCCAGGTTTGGCAGTATCTGCAATCTGTTGAAGCAAGAGCAACACCTCATCCATGCAATTGCTAACAACATTTGTACCGAGGATAATGAATGGATCCCTGTTATTGGGATTCTCTTCCACTACAATAACTTGGTCTTGTAATTTCACCCGCCCCCCTTTTATGGGTACTTCTCTAACCCCCAATATAGTAAGTGGTTCACCATTAGAAGCATAAATATTAAAGTTGATATCAGGTGGCTTAAGTTCATTACATGACCAAAATTGTTTGTAAAGGATATCAGGTATTGTGGTCACTTGTGACCCGGTGTCCAACAAAGCAGGTGTCGAAATGCTATGTAGTATGATACACAGGAACAGTCTCTGTCCGATATAATTATCATACCAGTCGGCTGGGCCCTGTTGAATTACTCCTGAGGTTCACCCAGGCCCCCAGGGTCTGCTTCTTTAAAGGACAGTACCTCGCAATGTGTCCGGTCTTGTCACAGCGTCGGCACATGGGTTCCTCTGTGGAGCAGTAGCAGTCGGTGACGTAGTCTTCCTCCCTCTCATCCACGGGACGTCCTCCGGGCTGTCGGAAAGCTGGATTAGAGGCTGAGGTTTAGGCAGCGGCTTTGGTTTAGGCCCCTGCTGCAGCTGTAGGGCTTCCATGACAGTGGTTAGGTTCTTACCCAGCTGGTGCACCTCAGCATATAAAGAGTCAATCCTGTCAGAGGTTGTGACTGAACACGGCAGGCAAGGGTACTGTTGTTGTTGTAGCCGGAGCCTTGCCACCGCACCACCGTCGGATGGCAGCTTCAGGAGTTTCCACGTGCTGCAACCCCTTTATGGCCATGTACTTTAAAGTGTTAAAATCAGCGTTTGGGTTGTTCAGGGACCACCAGCACAGGGTTTTGTTGTCCTCTGGTGATAGAAGCCCCCGGATAAATTGGTCAATCAAAAGTTTATTTTCATCCAGGACACTAGCAGGGTTGACTTGCTTTAGGGCCCGCAGCGCCTCCTGCAAGCGTCAGGCATAGGTCTGGATGTCATCTTCAGGCTTTTGATAGCAATGATAAAAGCGCATCCTTAAGTCAGCCTCATTACAGTCCTCAAAAGCAACTTTTAATTTGTCCAAAATTACAGCTACTGATCCCGTTCAGCGGCAGACCAAGATTCAGCTTCTCTCTCTCTGCTGCTCCAGTTAACTATCCCAATACCACAGCAGCACGCTGCCTGCCAGTCATTGCATACATGTCCAGTACGCTGCAGATTTTTCTTTTGAAAGCAGACAGGGTATCAGGGCGACCATCATACCGGGGTAACCACTGAGCACCCGGGACATACGGCAGTGAGATCGACATGATTGGGGCTACTGCGCCCGGTGGGTCAGTGGTTATACTGGTTACAGCCATGGTCGTTTAGAGGAGATTCCCGGGGTCTGCAAAGGTGTTTCCGTCGTCGCTGGACATAGCAGACATTTTTGGGACCCCTCCCCCTAGTGAATCATGGCCAGTCTTTAAACAGTTATAACAGTTCAGGAGTTTCCGGATTAGGCCGCTGCGTTTCAAGAGTTTTCAGCAGAGTAGTGGGCGTGTTTCGTTTTCACGCTCTACAAGCCGTCACGCCCTCTACAAGGCAATGTGGGTATGCATGTTCAGCGCGGTGAGGAGATAGGAGTGCCACAGTGGTTTACACCGCGCCCCATACATGCTCATTGGACAACACAACTGCGCTACGATTGGTCAGCCTGCTCTGGAAGGCTGGCTAATACTTGACGCAATTGTATATCAGAGTTTGTCACAAATACACGCTCGTGTTGTCAATTGTGGCTCTTGCAACACACACACACTGGCCCATGGCACGCATCTACGATATGTAACCCAACATCTGAGCTGTCATGTGTGGCACTATACTACACACAGTGCAACTTAAAGGGATCCTGTCACCCCCAAAACACCTCAAAAGCTATTAAAAGCTGTCCCTAGAGCATATTCACACTTACCCTACACTCCTAATAGCTCCTAAATGCAGCTAGTGGAAATGAAGATAAATGTTATTACACTACCTCATTAGTGATGATAATTAGTGACTATGGTATGCATAGTCACCCTGGCAGGCTCTCCCTCTTCATGATATCACGCCTATTGAGGCATGATCTTCAAATCAGATTAAGATTAAGCACCTCCCCGCTCTGTCCTATGCCAGCCAGACCGCTGCATTGTGCGGCTGTATGACGCGAATCGCGTCATTTCCGGCGCCGGGTGACGTACATCCACGCAGCTGTTAGCTTCAAGAACCGCACTGCGCATGCGCATGCGCAGTGCGCGTTTTGAAGCTAACAGAGCAGGGCGGGTGTACATACCGTCACCCGGCGCCGGAAATGACGCGATTTGCGTCACCCAGCCCCACTGCAGCCCCGCCGACACAGGACAGAGCGGGGAGGCGTGCATTTGAATCTGATTTGAAGATCACGCCTCAATAGTCGTGATATCATGAAGAGGGAGAGCCTGCCAGGGTGACTATGCATACCATAGTCACTAATTATCATCACTAATGAGGTAGTGTAATAACCTTTATCTTCATTTTCACTAGCTGCATTTAGGAGCTAAAAGGAGTGTAGGGTAAGTGTGAATATGCTCTAGGGACAGCTTTTAATAGCTTTTGAGGTGTTTTGGGGGTGACAGGATCCCTTTAATACACGCGAACAACACAGCTTGCACTATTCAATGGCGCGCGGAATTGCACTGAGTTTGCCGACGGTTGTGTAGCAGAAGATGTGTGTGGTGCTGTACGGACAGCTCTTCAAATATGGCACGGTGTCAACTGACAGCCAATGGGAACACAGTAGCCCACATCAATCATCTCAGACAGGGCGCGGACTACTGCACGCTGAGGCACGTTTACGGGAAATCACAGAAATCGGTCTTTCCATCACTATCACCCTGTCTTATGGCAAAACACGGAAATATCGCCTTGCTGATTGCGCCTGATTCCTGAGCACTGTTCAGGAATCGGGCGACGGGCGATGTATCACCGCAAAATTTCCCAATTACACGCGCCACTGTGAGACAATTTAACGGCGATTTCACCGGGGTGACACATTGCGTTTCAGATCTCCAGGTGTGATTGCGGCATGTGACGGTACCTTAAGGGCATTGAACTTCGGATCCTGTTGTTTCTTAAATTCAGAGGTTGTCTGTAGCATAGCAAGTGTCTTTTGAATATTGTTTTTAGTTGGTCATCCTTGTGTAGGATATGGTGAAGTTTCTTAGCAGTTTTTCTCAGAGCCTCAAGCTGTGAGTTGTAGTTCACCACCAGAGGCTCACGGTGATTTTCTTCTTTTTCTGTGTATTGAAGTGCTTGCCTTCTAGGGATACTTGTGGCTCTAATGATCTGATCATTGATGGAGGTGGAGTAGTAGCTTTGGTTTAAAAATGTTTTTTTTTTTTTTTTTTTTTTTTTTAGGTGAGTTAAATGTTCATCCCTGTTTGTTGGGTTGGAACAGATACTGTTATATCTGAGGGCCTGGCTGTAGACAATGGACTTTTGAGTGGGTTTTGGGTGAAAACTGTCCCATTTTAGGTACGTGGGTTGGTCAATCGGTTTCCGATACACTAATGTGTGGAATGAACCATTTAGAATTTGCATGGTAGGATCCAGGAAGTTGATTTCAGCTTTTGAGTGGTCCAGTGTCAAGCTTATGGTGGGATAAAATTTGTTAAAATTGACATGAAATTTTAGAAGTAATTGTTTAGATTCTGTCCAGATTATAAAGATATCATCAATGTAATGGAGATAGGCCAAGTGTTTGATGGAGCAGGATCCTCACAGGCCTTTTCTTTTTTGGCGAGGAACTACACCTGCAATGCATCGGAACTGCAATGGGAAGCAAAATGGCCATTTTCATTGCTAAACTGGAAAGTGACTTTATAGCTTCTTGCTCCATCAAGCCCTTGCCCTATTTCCATTACATTGATGACATCTTAATAATCTGGACTGAATCTTAACAAGAACTAAAATTTCATGCAAATTTTATGCCACCATAAGCTTGACAGTGGACTACTCAAAAATAGAAATCACCTTCCTAGATACCACCATAAAAATTCTAAATGGTTCTCTCCAGACATTGGTATATTGGAAACCGATAATCAATAACAAGAAGGGGCGGAACTCACTGGTTGTTGCTGTGAAGCTTTTTATTCTATTTCAGGGTTACAGATGCAGAGAGGGAGGGAGTGCAGAGTCGGACAATGGCTAACTGTTTCACGCTATTAGCTGATGGACTTATTGCTTGAGCTGAGCAACATCGGATAGCCAGCCGCAGACCACCACTTGGATGGTTATTAGCCCGGTCATAAGGCTGACCAGTGCCCGGATTCCTCCTGTATAATATACAGTTGTGGCCAAAAGTATTGACACCCCTGCAATTCTGTCAGATAATATTCAGGTTCTTCCTGAAAATGATTGCAATCACAAATTCTTTGGTATTATTATCGTCATATAATTTGTCTAAAGTGAAAAAACACAAATGCGAATGAAGCAAGAAGCAAAACATGGATCATTTCACACAAAACTCCAAAAATGGGCCAGTGAAAAGTATTGGCACCCTCAGCCTAATACTTGGTTGCACAACCTTCAGCCAAAATAACTGCGATCAACCGCTTCCGGTAACCATCAATGAGTTTCTTACAATGCTCTGCTGGAATTTTACACCATTCTTCTTTGACAAACTGCTCCAGGTCCCTGCCATGTTTAGATCTCTCCACAGGTGTTCTATGGGATTCAGGTCTGGACTCATTGCTGGCCACCTTAGAAGTCTCCAGTGCTTTCTCTCAAACCATTTTCTAGTGCTTTTTGAAGTGTGTTTTGGGTCATTGTCCTGCTGGAAGACCCATGACCTCTGAGGGAGACCCAGCTTTCTCACACTGGGCTCTACATTATGCTGCAAAATTTGTTGGTAGTCTTCAGACTTCATAATGCCACGCACACGGTCAAGCAGTCCAGTGCCAGAAGCAGCAAAGCAACCCCAAAACATCAGGGAACCTCCGCCATGTTTGACTGTAGGGAGCGTGTTCTTTTCTTTGAATGCCTCTTTTTTCTCCTGTAAACTCTGTTGATGCATTTGCCCAAAAAGCTCTACTTTTGCCTCATCTGACCAGAGAACATTCTTCCAAAACGTTTTAGGTTTTCTCAGGTAAGTTTTGGCAAACTCCAGCCTGGCTTTTTTATGTCTCTGGGTAAGAAGTGGGGTCTTCCTGGGTCTCCTACCATACAGTCCCTTTTCATTCAGACGCCGACGGATAGTACGGGTTGACACTGTTGTACTCACAGACTGCAGGGCAGCTTGAACTTGTTTGGATGTTAGTCAAGGTTCTTTATCCACCATCCACACAATCTTGCGTTGAAATCTCTTGTCAATTTTTCTTTTGCGTCCACATCTAGGGAGGTTAGCCACAGTGCCATGGGTTTTAAACTTCTTGATGACACTGCGTGCGGTAGACACAGGAACATTCAGGTCTTTGGAGATGGACTTGTAGACTTGAGATTGCTCATGCCTCCTCACAATTTGGTTTCTCAAGTCCTCAGACAGTTCTTTGGTCTTCTTTCTTTTCTCCATGCTCAATGTGGTACACACAAGGACACAGGACAGAGGTTGAGTCAACTTTAATCCATGTCAACTGGCTGCAAGTGTGATTTAGTTATTGCCAACACCTGTTAGGTGCCACAGGTAAATTACAGGTGCTGTTAATTACACAAATTAGAGAAGCATCACATGATTTTTCTAACAGTGCCAATACTTTTGTCCACCCCCTTTTTTATGTTTGGTGTGGAATTAGATCCAATTTGGCTTTAGGACAATTCTTTGTGTTTTTTCATTGAAGACAAATTAAATGAAGATTATAACAAAGAATTTGTGATTGCAATCATTTTCAGGAAGAAACTGAGTATTATGTGACAGAATTGCAGGGGTGTCAATACTTTAGGCCACAACTGTATATTGGAAACCGATTGACTGTCTCACATACCTAAGATGGGACAGTTTCCACCCGAAACTATAGAAGTCAAGCACTTCAATACAGAGAAAAGAAAATCATCATGTACCTCTTGTGGTGATCTACAACCCACAGCTTGAGGCTGAGAAAAACTGCTAAGAAACATCCCCTTATCCTGCACAAGGATGACTGACTAAAGAAAATTATCAAAGACCCTCCCTTGCTTATGCTACATATACCCTCCCAACTTAAGAAACATTATGATCCAAAGTTTAATGCTCTCCAACACACAAGGCCGAATTCCAATGTTGTGTGTTTAATTCTGTGCACTGTGTGTCCTGTGGGGGGCTTCTATGTTGGAGAAATAGGTCCGAAACTAAGAGAAAGGATCAGGTCTCATTGTCACAAAATTACAGACTAAAAGAAATCCTTTTACCTGTACACAAACCTTTTTGTGGTTGAAAATATGATAGTTGTTCATATTAAAAAGCAATTTTTCACAGAAACATCAAAAAGTCTGGGAATGCAATTAAGTACAACCTTTCACTCTATTCGAGCAGGTCTAAATCTGTCTGGATTTATGACTCACAAGATTTGATCTTTTTCACACATCATGGTAAATCCATATCTTTCCATGCGGTAAATTTTATTTAAAGTGGATACATGCAGGAGCCTGTGATTATGCGTATTTTAGTGGTTGTGACTCTCACAACCTGTAATAGTGAGCATAACCATTTTGGCACGGCATCTTTATGTGACATAAGACCCTATTTGGGCTCGCTCTCCATTCGAGTTTTTTTGACAAGATCTGAGTGTCCTTTCCATGACACTGAGGGCACCGAGTTGAGAACTTGCATATAAATTGGAGCCACGAAATCTTTCATACTACTAAGCTGGACTAATGAAGGATTCTCTCTCTAAACTCTATTTAAATGTTCATTTATTATACCTTGCATCAGGTCTGGTTTTGGGTAAATATATTTCTTCTAAGATTTTGTCATACTTGATTTAGAGAAGTCTCAAAAGCCTCCTTTGTAACATCAATTACTTTATTTTTGTTAGTCGTTAAAAGGTGTTTATGTATCATGTATGTTAATGTGGTGCATACTTGGCCTTTACATTGGAGATTACTCAACTAGAGATACAAGATGTGAACATGGCCGAAATAGTTACTGGGCTGATAACTTGCTGATCTTTGAGGGTCCGACTGCTGAGACTCACACTGATCAGAAGAAAGGGAAAGTTTTATCCCTGTAAGAATGAAGCAGCAATGCAAGCTCTGGTGGAGAAATGATCCAGCACCAATTGACATGCATGTCATCTGAAATGGGTGTATAATCTAGCAAAGGAACTATGTGGTGCGCTACAGTTTGAGACAAAGGTGACACTCCCCATCCCATAAAAACTTTTAATTTTATATAGATAAAAAACTGTAGTTAAAAATGGAGGGATACAGGCAGCACCTTGTCGATGGCTGTTTTGCACTAACAAGTGTTTCAGCACATCCTACAGCGGAGCAGCAGTGCCATGTTAGACCTGTACTCCATTCATTCCATGTCGTGCTGCACTTTGCTTTTTAAGACCGACCCATAGAAAATGAATGAAGTGGCAGCTGGGCATCCAACCTACTGCATACAAGTTCTGCTGATTGATGTAGTCCCAGGGGTCAGACAACCAATGATCAGCAAATGATTTATCTTTTGAATAGATAATAACTTTTTTCACCAAATAACCTGTTTAATTGGGTTGTATATCAGTCGTTTGATTACCAACTTATTTTTGTTATGTGTACTTTTATTGATACAAAATGTAAAAATCAAAGACCCACAAATACAGACAATAATATACATATATACAGTTATAGGGAACATACAACTTTTAGTATATATATCACCGGCATATATGATATTGGAAGGTCAGAACTCTTTCACCTGTCTACTGGTGGGGGATAATAATCATCCCATATATATACCACCACTTATAGAAGAAATTGCCCTATAACACTTCCTCTCACATAAGAGAATAAAATACTTTTGAACTCTATGCCAGGTTTTGAAATGGGACCTATTCTCTCTCCTTAAACCAGTCTCTTATCCTCTTATGAGAGAAGAGGTGTTATAGGGCAATTTTGTCTATAAGTGGTAGTATCATATATATGGGATGATTATTATCCCCCACCTTTAGATGTGAGAGTTCTGACCTTCCATTATCATATATACCAGTGATATATATACAAAAAGTTGTATGTTCCCTATAACTGTATATATGTATGTTCTAGTCTGTTTATTTGTGGGTCTTTGATTATTAAATTTTGTATCAATTAAAGTAAACCTTTTTAACAAAAATAAGTTGGTAATCTTAAACGATTGATAAAAATATAGTATATTTCCTTCTAATATCACAACTTAGTAAGAAATTTTAAATTTAAAGGGCTTGTCCAGTCTAAAATAAGTCCTCAGTTACTTTTTGGTGACTTATCAATCCTCCTAACACCTATTGTGTGCTGCAAGGAATCACAGGTGTCTAAGGTTTCACACTACCATCTTTTTGTATCTGGGGAGATGTAAGTTTTACCTGTATACCCCTATATTTCCAAGGACACCCTGGAATTGTAAAAACTGATGCACCTACACTGGTATTATCACTGATTCGTGCTCACGGATCAGTGATAATACTGGTGCATGAGCATACATTTTTGTCCAGCTTCATACCTGTTTCTGCTGGATCTGGGGCCAAATGACACTCCCCTATAGGGGGCGTGTCAATTAGAACTGCGTTCTGGGTATGCGCAGTTTCATAACCCGGATCCAGACATTCGGATCCAATCCCAGATATGGTTTCTGCTGGGCACATTGTGTGTGGCATGAGTCACTACAGTAATGATTAGTCTGAGGTGAAGAAACAAACTGCAATAAAGGAAAGTAAATATAATACTACTACTTACTGGGAGTAAAGGGAGGTCAAACAATCTGAGGTCAGGTCCAGGAAATGGTGCAGTAACAGCAAGGGGTAGTCAGAGACTAAGTTCAATACTAGCCAAAGTCCGGAAAACCAGAGGGACAAAACAGAATACAGGGAGCAAGCAAAAGGTTAAAGTCCAGGTAAGGGAAACAATAGATTACTTCTGGGAGCGCTGGGGCACAATAAGGAGCAGTTAAGGATTAAGCAAACGTCTTTTTATTACCACAACGCGCTACCACAACGGAGCATTGTCTTCCTCAGGTGGATTTTAAAATCCACCTGAGGAAGACTATGATCCGTTGTGGGAATGTGTTGTGGTAAACAGAATTGTGCTTAATGCTTAACTGATCCTTATTGTGACCCAGCGCTCCCAGAAGTAATCTATTGTTTCCCTTACCTGGACTTCCCACCCTCCCGGGGCATGTTGGATTACTGGAGCTGCGGGTGCCATTAGTCATTCCCTGTTATCGAGCAGCCTGAGAGCTCAAGGACCTGTGCTGACGTCAGGCCTCCTGACTGATGATGCGCGGGTCACATAATCGCAAGCCCATGTGACCAGGCTGAACACTGAAGTCAGAGTATTCTCCGTCCAGCAGTGCGGGCACCAGGAGGCCCCTTGGCAAAAGCATACACTGGGGTTGTGTGGAGGCGGCACAACCCGAAAAGGTGAGTCGATCCCCCTGCTCACCTCTCTATTTTACCCCAATAGCCCACCAGCTTTTCCCCATTGGGAGCACTTCCCTGTCTCCTTTGCTCTCTTAAATGTAACGTAGAGTCCAGGTAAGGGAATAAAGTCATGCTGGGTAAAGCACTGAGCTGAGCACAGAGGGATCAGACCTACACAGGCAAAAGCAAGTGTACGATTGACACTGAATGGAGGCACTAACATGCTTAGGTAGAGGCTTAATTAAGGGAAATGAAGACAGGTGATTGCAGCGCAGACTAACAGCTTCCACAACAATAGTAACAGACAAGGGCAGAATGGAGATCATGACAGTGTGATTTCACATGTGGTGCTCCGGATCAGAGTGCTTCTGTGTTTTGTCACGGAGACTAAAAATGCACCAAGATGCGTTTTTAGTCTTCGTGAAAAAGTACAAAATAGTTAAAGCTGGATGGCAAAAAACACCAGTGTCAAACCAACCTAAGGCGGGATCTGACCATAATTATGCAATATTCATGTTCCAGAACAGATTCCAACTAGTAGGCGTGGCCCCGCTCAATACAAGTGTTTGGAGTGGGGGTGTCTGACTAGTAGGCATGGCCATCTAATGGATGTAACCTTGCTCCATACACTTATATTGAGTGAGGCCACGCTCGCTAGTTGGGTTCTTCATATCGCATAATTGAGGTCTGTTTTTGTCTCAGAAACCGGCGAATCCTTACAGCGCACAGTGCTTGCACTGGGAGTTATAAGTCTACAGACGCATAGTGATTGCAGAACTATTACTTAAGGCTGGATAACCAATTTAACAGCCAGAATATGGAATAGTTGTCTGTATTTCGATGTTCTGATATAGATCAATGTGCCTTATTTCAGCATTAACCCCTTCTCCACTTACATTTTTACCGCAATTCTGATGACCTGGTTATTCACCTATAGCATTATTTTCTATATATATTTGCTATGCAACATAACCAAAACTATATTCTTTGCTGCCAGCTTATAGCTATAAGTAAATCTTTTTTTTAGGAATGATGACAAGATGTGTTAATACATTATCTCATCACATTCAATTCCTTACCCCCCAAAATAACAGGTTAATAGCAAATATCTTGCGTTCTGATACATTTTAGTATTGCATCTTTTTGATTCAGTGATTGACATTGTCTAGAATCAATTTATAAGTCCTGCATCCAATGAATCTAATGAATTCACATATGTAAACTGGCCAAAGTGTTTGTGCTGAAATGTTTTTCTATGCCATAAAAATGGGCAAATAACTACTTTTGAGGATCCATCCGCTCTCTGGCATCTGTTTATGGAGTTGTTGGAGTATACAACAGCTGCAGACTTATGTTGTGAAAGGAGTTGATTGTAGATGGTGCATGTCAATAGTTAGTCTGTTTTAAGTGCATTTAGTTACTGTAGATTCTCTTATGATCCCAGAGCTTTTTGTCATGTTTCATCTATAATTTTTAATATTGAGATTAATGGCTTTGGTACGTCCCAATTAAAACAATTCTCCAACTATGTCTGAATATTGATTCTGCTGAAAAAAAAAATCTGCAGTAGGAGTAATATTAAAACCGATTATTCCACCAATTTCATCTATTTAAACACAAGATCAAGGGCACTCCTCCAACAGATCCATAGAAGTAAATAGAGTGGTTGGCGGGTATGGCTATTACCATTCCATTCCCTCAGATTTTTGGGACCCTGGGTCTTGGGATCAGTAGGGTCCCAGCATCAGACTCCCATGGATCATAAATGTACCACCTCTACTGTGCATAGCTGAAAAATGTGTACATTTTTGTGCACAGAAGCCCTTAAAATGGGGTTTCTGATTTTGTACAGTTGAAACTACAGTGTATGTGGTTAATATCTGATAGTTCAGGTTTCCACTTATGTGATGTGAAGCCATAGGCTGTACTCTCTCCTTTGTAGATAATTAAAGGAGGAAGGGCTCTTTCACACATCCATGCAATTCGGTGCAATGTGGGGCCTCAATGCATGGACTGGTTGCAGCTCTCCAGATCTGAGTGTATCGGCCTCATAGGAAATATATGAAGTTGTCTAGCTCCAGTCTGGAGAGTAACGGCCAGTCAATGCATTGCGATCCGACATCAAACCGAATTACATGTACATGTGAAAGAGCACTAACTCCTAAATACCTCAGTTCTCCATTTTTTTTTTTTTTTTTTTTAAGAGCCAAAAGACTTGAGCAGTTTCTTGAATGGTCGCGGTTTTGAGTTCTTAGAAGAGTAAGGATTATATATTTTTTTATTTTATTTTTCCCATTCCCATGTTTAGTGGCAGTTGCACTTAACCCTCCTGGATTAGCTGGACAGCAACCTTTTGCGCGGATTGCGTTTCTATCTACTTGGCATTCATGCAGCCTTTGGGGTCCAACTGAAAGATCTTAATGGACTGTGCCCTTCATTGCCTCTCCACTGCTCTAACAGTCTGAGTGCTGCTGCTGATCGCTGTGGGACGTTCGATATATATAATATATATATTATAATATAATTTGTTTGAGACTTATAGTCTGTGTTATATTAAAGATTTTTTGAGTGCATTCCTTGTTTCCTGGACTGTTTCTGCAAACAGGTGCTTAGATAATGCCCTACAGAGACTGGTGAACAAGTCACAGGCCTCTGGCATGAAGGTGTGAGGTATGGAACTGCAAGACACTACACCCACTCCAGTAGAACAGGGCTGGCAAAGTGCAGTTCTTAAGGGTTGCAAACAGTGCATGTTTACATGATTTCCCTAGCATTGCACAAGGTGCTGGAATCACCATAATCTCTGCAGGTGAGAATAATTATCACCTGTACAATGCTAAGGAAATCCAGAAAACTTGAAGTCTTTTCAAATCTTGGACTGCAGTTTGCTACCTCTGCCCTAGAAGTCTCTGTGGAAGTAGCCAGAGGGAAAATTGAATCCTTGAGCCCTGTCACCACAACGGCGGCTCTTCCTAGCCCTTCAGAACTTTCAGACTTTGACTTCAGAATTAAACATGCAGATTCTCAAAATCGGCTTCCAAAAAAGAATCAAACATGGTGGGGCCACAGTGGGATTCCCTGCTGTGTGATGCCAGCTGTGTAACCTGACATAAAATAAATAATAGAAAAAAAAGTGTTGGGCTCCACCTTATTTTTAATTGCCAGCCAAGGTTAAAATGAGCACTTGAGAACTTATCTTCCCAGTGGGGTCGGGGTCCATTGTTATTGGGGCCCCCATGCTTTAGAATAGCATCCCACACCCGCCCCAGAAATTGGCGTATTCTTAAGCGCCTGTCACAGGGTCCTTCTCCGGTATCCCACAATCAACAGCGAGAGATGTGTGAACAACCCAAGAACATTTATTGCTTGAAAAACATAAAAATCCATAAAAACAATCCAGCAGTATATTGTACCTCCAGGTAATCCAGATTTCTCTAAGTCTCTTGTGGAGATGGCCTTAGTTTTAGCATCACACACAAAGAATCAAATCGTACAACCTGTCCTCCCCCAACTACCTCCCAATACCAAACCAGGTGCCAGCAGACAGGTATATTTATACACTCCAGGGGGTGATTACAAACATTAGCAGGCAGAGGGCTGTAATGACCAAGTAAAGGCCACGTTACACACAGATATCTGTGACCAACTTCTGAACAGATCTCTGGTTGCAGTGAAATCATGGACACATTGGCTGTGTACAAAATGGAGCAATGTGTCCATGATTTCACTGCAACCAGAGATCTGTTCAGAAGTTGGTCACAGATATCTGTGTGTGTAACGTGGCCTTAAGGCTATGGTCACATGTGACCTCAAAACCATCTGTTAAAAAACTCCACTTGGAGCACACAGAAGACAAGCGAAACTATAACTTCATCATAATAGAATTATCTTTATTATTAAAATTTATTAAAATTACAATTATTCAGGTACCGAAATTGAGCTAAATATGTTTAACTATAGTATAGGTGGGCACAACCTCTACACATTTATCTGACAGCATATAACTAATATCCTCCATAGCACACTCTGTATATAGTCCTCAACTGGTAAAGAACCTTAGTGTCACAGTCCTATAACAAACACCCTTCTCTAATCCTGGTTCATGCAATCATTAATAGGATAATCCTTTTTTTACCTGTGCTGCAGTTATTATTTTTATAGCATCATTAATTCCATGGTGCTGTACATGAGAAGGGGCTACATACAAAATGACAAGTTACTTGAGGATAAATTTGTGCCGTCCTCCAGAGTGGCCCCAATAAACTACCCATGCACGTTTCAATTCAACTTCCTCAGGGCTTTCACGCGTGGTATAATTCCCGCGTATTTGAGCAGTGGCGCTTTTTTGCTCACGTACAGCGCACAAGAGGGTGACTGCATTCACGCGCAGCGATTTTTTGGCGAGCTTTTCCCGAGCCCATTTTATAATGTGGCCTATGGGAAAAGCGCGGCGAAAAAGAATTCACATGTCAGTTCTTTTTGCGGATGCTCTTTGCAGGGAAAGCGTGTCTGCAAAAAGACACTGAAATATGCAGGGTGTAAACGATTTTCAGCAAAAGCCGTAGCTTTTCCTGGAATGCGTTTCTAGTATTGCATTTCACTGCATTTACACAAAAAAGCTAAAAAGCGCTGCGTAAATGCATGAATATGCAGGAATTACGCAACGTTTGAACATAGCCTAAGAATGTCACAAAAATTCTATTAATGAGAAGGAAAAATAGTATGGAAGTGAGCGCTAGAAAGACCAGGGAACTGAAAATTAAGAGAATTACCTCTAGGTTTATTAAAAAGTGGGTAAAGCGAGCCCTCAGCCACAACGCATTTAGACAAATGCGTTGTGGCTGAGGGCTCGCTTTACCCACTTTTTAATAAACCTAGAGGTAATTCTCTTAATTTTCAGTTCCCTGGTCTTTTCTAGCGCTCACTTCCATACTATTTTTCCTTCTTATTATTACCCTCCTCCCTTCGGGGTGTGGTATGAGAGCTGCTGGAGGAGAGACCTTGCTGAACATGCAATAGAGCTGCCTCCCTTGGGATTAAGTGTCCAGGCCCGGTGGACACGGTCGCCCTGACCTTGGAGCCTTATCACACGGAGCCAAGTGGAAGGCCGCCTCAAGAACAACTGACCGATTTTACACTCACCTTGTATTCCATTCCCTGTTGTGCGGTGCACAACAGTGCCAGGTGAGTGTATCCCTGATTAACCCTTATTCTATGTGGGGGATCAGCGTGGCGCAACCTTTTGTTTTTTCCTTACAAAAATTCTATTGTCAGACTCTCTGGAGTATAATGAGTAAACATGATTGGGGAAGGGGAGAAAACACAGTATAGCTACAACACAACACTTGTAATATCCAGTAAAATATAACCCACCATATACCACCATCACCGTGCCAATTCCTGGCGCTTCACCTGCCTCTTCCCATTGCCATGTAGTAGTAGCAAACTGGTAATAAGGGGTTAATGCCAGCTTTGTAATGCCAGCTATCATTAAGCCTGAAATTGTTAATGTCAGTACAGTCTTAGACCGGCCATTAAGAATTTCAAAACACAACACAAAGAGAATTTTTTTTGTTTATTGTAAATAAAACCACAAACACTTATCTGGACTCAATCTTTCTTACACCCTCATACCCATTTTCGATCCTCTGCGATTTCTTCATTCGAGGCTGCAGTGAAGAATACAGCATCCTGTCATCACAGCCTCCAAACATTGAACGAATGAATGAATGATTCGTCTGCTCTGGTCCAGTAAGCGTTGACTCCTGAGGTCGCCCGAGGACAGCTAAGATAACCATGGTCCCCGCTATGGTTAACTGCCAGCATGGTTACCTGAACAGTGACCTCAGCGAGTCACCGCTTACAGGGATGACGTATTGGATGGCGGGATGAGCTGGTGGCTCCTTTTTTCAATGTTTGGAGGCTGAGGTTACAGGACGCTGTTTTCATCACTGCAGTCTCCAATCAAGTAGACGTTGCAGATAGTGATGAGCGAGTAGCGAAATATTCACACTCGCTATACTCATAATAAGTAGTTTTTAAAACTTGCATATTCATCCGAATAGCGAGTCTAATGTTGGTCAATTAGTGATAGGCTCTGCCCACACACACATCTGGCTATAAAACGAGTCTTTCCGGGACAGGGTGGGAGGGTGGCCTTTTTTGCATTTCTAGTGCTTGAAACGCCTTGCTCTGCCCCCTAGAGAGAGCCTAATATTCAATCTGCTGTTACTGAGGTGGCAGCTCACTGTGTGTATTGAAGGGAGCTGACAGTTTGGGTCAGAACGCTGACGATAAACACATTACTCACGAGCACCAGCTTAAAGGTGTCTTATTAATATGTGCTAAAATAAAAAATCCTGCAAAGCCCTATGCATTTTTTATTTAGTTAACACACTGACGGCAGGTTGGTTGCTATACACTAATGTGTATGACAACCAAGCACAGACACTATCCAGATTGTGGAAACGCAGTCTGATTGCAACAGCTAATCAGATGTTCTCATGCAAATGTATTTGGCTGTTCCGGTGAGTGCAGTGAATATGCTTCAAGCTTAATGGATGGCCCCAGAAGTACGTATCGGGACAGCTTCTGACAGTTCAGCACACAGTACTCATAAGTGACGTAGGCTATGCTGTTTCTGACAATTCAATAAGCAGAGAACTCAGAAGTGGTGTACAAGTCCCACTCTGCTGTCTAAAGCCAACACTCTGAGTATCGAGTAACCCGAACACCTTAGTATCCATGCGAATAATGAATAGTGAGGAGTACACTCTCTCATCCCTAATCCGTAATCCCTAATCAAAGCACCGCAGCGGGGATCGTGCCATTCTCCACTGGCATCGCAGGTCCCATGATGCGTTCACGGGTGCTGTCTGGAATCACCTCCTGTGGATGCCTTGCAACTGCCGTAACATCCACATGAAGTGATCATCTCTCCTGTCCAGAGATGCGCAGCAGCAGGTCTGTGCACAGGAGAAGTGACTGCAGTGTGCAGTGTTAAGGCCTCTAAGAGGGAAAAAAAATATATGAAAAAAACTCAAGTTCATTCATCCTAATTTTGACCCAATGAAAATTATTTTAAAAAAATACACAAATTTGATATCACTGCATTTAGAAATACCCAATCTATCAAAATATAAAATCAATGAAGCAGATCTGTAAACTGCATAACGAAAAAAAAGCTCAAATACCATAATAAAGTTTTCTTGGTCGCTGCGACATTAAAGTAAAATGCAATAACAGAGCATCAAAACATGACAACTACCCAAAAATGGTATCAATAGAAATGTGAGATCAAGATGCAAAAAAATAATCCATCACACAGCCCCAGATTCCGAAAAGTGGGAGCGCTACGGGTCATGGAAAATGGTACAAAAGTGCAATTCTTTTTTTTTTAAGATCTTATGAATTTTTGTTCTACCTCTAATATAACAGTAAAAGTAACATGTTTGGTTTCTACGACCTGACCTGAGGCATCATACTGACATGTCAGTTACCATATAGTACTGACCTGAGGCATCATACCGACACCTCAGTGTTACCATATAGTACTGACCCCAGACATCATACCGACACCTCAGTGTTACCATATAGTACTGACCCCAGACATCATACAGACACCTCAGTGTTACCATATACTACTGACCCCAGACATCATACCGACACCTCAGTGTTACCATATAGTACTGACCCCAGACATCATACAGACACCTGAGTGTTACCATATAGTACTGACCTGAGGCATCATACCGACACCTCAGTGTTACCATATACTACTGACCCCAGACATCATACCGACACCTCAGTGTTACCATATAGTACTGACCCCAGACATCATACCGACACCTGAGTGTTACCATATAGTACTGACCCCAGACATCATACTTACACCTCAGTGTTACCATATAGTACTGACCCCAGACATCATACCAACACCTCAGTGTTACCATATAGTACTGACCCTAGACATCATACTGACACCTCACTGTTACCATATAATACCGACCGCAGACATCATACCGACACGTCAGTGTTACCATATAGTACTGACCCCAGACATCATACCGACACCTCAGTGTTACCATATAGTACTGACCCCAGACATCATACCGACACCTCAGTGTTACCATATAGTACTGACCCTAGACATCATACCGACACCTCAGTGTTACCATATAGTACTGACCCCAGACATCATACTGACACCTCAGTGTTACCATATAGTACTGACCCCAGACATCATACCGACACCTCAGTGTTACCATATAGTACTGACCCTAGACATCATACTGACACCTCACTGTTACCATATAATACCGACCGCAGACATCATACCGACACGTCAGTGTTACCATATAGTACTGACGTCAGACATCATACTGACATGTCAGTGTTACCATATAGTACTGACCCCAGACATCATACTGACACCTCAGTGTTACCATATAGTACTGATCCCAGACATCATACCGACACCTCAGTGTTACCATGTAGTACTGACCCGAGACATCATACTGACACCTCAGTGTTACCATATAGTACTGACCTCAAACATCATACTGACATGTCAGTGTTACCATATAGTACTGATCCCAGACATCATACCGACACCTCAGTGTTACCATGTAGTACTGACCCGAGACATCATACTGACACCTCAGTGTTACCATATAGTACTGACCTCAAACATCATACTGACATGTCAGTGTTACCATATAGTACTGACCCCAGACATCATACCGACACCTCAGTGTTTCCATATAGTACTGACCCCAGACATCATACCGACACCTCAGTGTTACCATATAGTACTGACCCCAGACATCATACCGACACCTCAGTGTTACCATATAATACCGACCTAAGGTATCATACCAACACCTCAGTGTTACCATGTAGTACTGACCCGAGACATCATACTGACACCTCAGTGTTACCATATAGTACTGACCTCAAACATCATACTGACATGTCAGTGTTACCATATAGTACTGACCCCAGACATCATACCGACACCTCAGTGTTTCCATATAGTACTGACCCCAGACATCATACCGACACCTCAGTGTTACCATATAGTACTGACCCCAGACATCATACCGACACCTCAGTGTTACCATATAATACCGACCTAAGGTATCATACCAACACCTCAGTGTTACCATATAGTACTGACCCCAGACATCATACCGACACCTCAGTGTTACCATATAGTACTGACCCCAGACCTCATACCGACAGCTCAGTGTTACCATATAGTGCTGACCCCAGACATCACACCTACACCTCAGTGTTACCATATAATGCTGACCCCAGACATCATACCGACACCTCAGTGTTACCATATAGCACTGACCCCAGACCTCATACCGACACCTCAGTGTTACCATATAGTACTGACCCGAGACATCATACCGACACCTCAGTGTTACCATATAGAACTAACCCCAGACATCATACCGACACCTCAGTGTTCCCATATAGTACTGACCCCAGACATCATACCGACACCTCAGTGTTACCATATAGTACTGACCCCAGACATCATACCGACACCTCAGTGTTCCCATATAGTACTGACCCCAGACATCATAGCGACACCTCAGTGTTACCATATAGTACTGACCCCAGACATCATACCGACACCTCAGTGTTACCATATAGTACTGACCCCAGACATCATACCGACACCTCAGTGTTACCATACAGTACTGACCTGAGGCATCATACCGACACCTCAGTGTTACCATATAGTACTGACCCCAGACATCATACCGACACCTCAGTGTTACCATATAGTACTGACCCCAGACATCATACCGACACCTCAGTGTTACCATATAGTACTGACCCCAGACATCATACCGACACCTCAGTGTTACCATATAGTACTGACCCCAGACATCATACCGACACCTCAGTGTTACCATATAGTACTGACCCTAGACATCATACCGACACCTCAGTGTTACCATATAGTACTGACCCCAGACATCATACCGACACCTTAGTGTTACCATATAGTACTGACCCCAGACATCATACTGACACCTCAGTGTTACCATATAGTACTGACCCCAGACATCATACCGACACCTCAGTGTTACCATATAGTACTGACCCTAGACATCATACTGACACCTCACTGTTACCATCTAATACCGACCGCAGACATCATACCGACACGTCAGTGTTACCATATAGTACTGACGTCAGACATCATACTGACATGTCAGTGTTACCATATAGTACTGACCCCAGACATCATACCGACACCTCAGTGTTACCATGTAGTACTGACCCGAGACATCATACTGACACCTCAGTGTTACCATATAGTACTGATCCCAGACATCATACCGACACCTCAGTGTTACCATGTAGTACTGACCCGAGACATCATACTGACACCT
The DNA here is from genome assembly GCA_033576535.1 of Allobates femoralis. Lineage (NCBI taxonomy): Eukaryota > Metazoa > Chordata > Amphibia > Anura > Aromobatidae > Allobates > Allobates femoralis. The sequence goes on along the minus strand of JARQOC010000010.1, from coordinate 150,019,926 downwards.
CAGTGTTACCATATAGTACTGACCTCAAACATCATACTGACATGTCAGTGTTACCATATAGTACTGACCCCAGACATCATACCGACACCTCAGTGTTTCCATATAGTACTGACCCCAGACATCATACCGACACCTCAGTGTTACCATATAGTACTGACCCCAGACATCATACCGACACCTCAGTGTTACCATATAATACCGACCTAAGGTATCATACCAACACCTCAGTGTTACCATATAGTACTGACCCCAGACATCATACCGACACCTCAGTGTTACCATATAGTACTGACCCCAGACCTCATACCGACACCTCAGTGTTACCATATATGTGCTGACCCCAGACATCACACCTACACCTCAGTGTTACCATATAATGCTGACCCCAGACATCATACCGACACCTCAGTGTTACCATATAGCACTGACCCCAGACCTCATACCGACACCTCAGTGTTCCCATATAGTACTGACCCCAGACATCATACCGACACCTCAGTTTTACCATATAGTACTGACCCCAGACATCATACTGACACCTCAGTGTTACCATATAGTACTGACCCCAGACATCATACCGACACCTCAGTGTTACCATATAGTACTGACCCCAGACATCATACCGACACCTCAGTGTTACCATATAGTACTGACCCCAGACCTCATACCGACACCTCAGTGTTACCATATAGTGCTGACCCCAGACATCACACCTACACCTCAGTGTTACCATATAATGCTGACCCCAGACATCATACCGACACCTCAGTGTTACCATATAGCACTGACCTCAGACATCATACCGACACCTCAGTGTTCCCATATAGTACTGACCCCAGACATCATACCGACACCTCAGTTTTACCATATAGTACTGACCCCAGACATCATACTGACACCTCAGTGTTACCATATAGTGAACATGGGGAATAAAAAAACTCAAAACACATTTGTGTAATCACACTTGTTTTTGCAATATCGCTGCCCTTGGACTTTTGTTCCAATTTTCCATTACATTATATGATCAAATAAATGTTTTTATTCAAAAGAACAACTCGTCCCAAAAAAACAAACCCTCATATGTCTGTATGGATGGAAAAATAAAGTTATGACTCTTAGATGAAGGGGAGGGAGATGAGGAAAATGGAAAATAGTCTGGGGATAAAGGGGTTAAAGTCACTTTTTTTTTGGCATCTTGGACTTTGATGTATATTGTAAAAGGCACTGCGACTTATTGTGGACATTACCTCCCTCAATGGGAAAAAGCAACAAAAAATGCAACTTCCTACTCAGTTCCCATTCTAGGGCTGGAGCTGCTTATACAAGGTTTGCTGCAAACACAGTAGATACCAAAGAAATAGATGATTTGTGATAGAAGCGGGTCCTAACTATAAATGATCCCTTTTACTTTTGATCTTGGTCATAGGATTTTAGTATGTAACTGCATTATAAAAACTGACCACTAGGTGGCAATCTAATACAAGATATGGGCAGCATTTATCCCTGCTTGTGATATGTGTAATAGTCACTAGATGGCGATGTTTGCTTACCAATGTACATGGTCCATAACTCACAATGTGTGGACAGGTTTGGAAAGAATACAAACATATTAATTCATTCTTTTTATTTTATCTAACACATAGAAGTAAAAGGGTAACTTAAAAGATCCTAGGCTAAGATGCAAAATATTATAAAGTGCATCCCCTACCCTTTGGGGCCACAACGTCTGCACCCAATGATGCTTTAGCACAAGAATGAAGCTATTCAACATTACTTCTTAATGAAAATGTAACATTCAGGCTATGTGTCCACTGCGTGTTTGTGCTGTGTTTTGTTGCTGCGTTTTTGCAGCGAAAATAAAACATCCACAGTTTTATCATTAAAGTCAATGTGATTTTCCAAAAGCTGTGCCCACTATGTGCACTGTTAGAGGTTGTACTCCATGTGTTTATAGAAGTCCCTGTCAATTATCTTGTGCGTTTTCAAATTGACAGCAATGCTAATCAGCTGGAAAACGCAGCAAAATGCACCACAAATGCGTTAGTGCATTTTACTTTGAAACAGCTGCATTTTGTGTTGCTGCAAATGGGTCATAAACATACGCACACTGCACACACAGCCTTAGCCTGAGCGCCCTCTGGGCATATGTGTTGGCCAAAAGTATTGACACCCCTGCATTTCTGTCATATAATACTCAGTTTCTTCCTGAAAATGATTGCAGTCACAAATTCTTTGGTATTATTATCTTCATTTAATTTGTCTTCAATGAAAAAACACAAAAAGAATTGTCCTAAAGCCAAATTGGATATAATTCCACACCAAACATAAAAAAGGGGGTGGACAAAAGTATTGGCACTGTTAGAAAAATCATGTGATACTTCTCTAATTTGTGTAATTAACAGCACCTGTAACTTACCTGTGGCACCTAACAGGTGTTGGCAATAACTAAATCACACTTGCAGCCAGTTGACATGGATTAAAGTTGACTCAACCTCTGTCCTGTGTCCTTGTGTGTACCACATTGAGCATGGAGAAAAGAAAGAAGACCAAAGAACTGTCTGAGGACTTGAGAAACCAAATTGTGAGGAAACATGAGCAATCTCAAGGCTACAAGTCCATCTCCAAAGACCTGAATGTTCCTGTGTCTACCATGCGCAGTGTCATCAAGAAGTTTAAAGCCCATGGCACTGTGGCTAACCTCCCTAGATGTGGACGCAAAAGAAAAATTGACGAGAGATTTCAACGCAAGATTGTGCGGATGGTGGATAAAGAACCTCGACTAACATGCAAACAAGTTCAAGCTGCCCTGCAGTCCGAGGGTGCAACAGTGTCAGCTCGTACTATCCGTTGGCATCTGAATGAAAAGGGACTGTATGGTAGGAGACCCAGGAAGACCCCACGTCTTACCCTGAGACATAAAAAAGCCAGGCTGGAGTTTGCCAAAACTTACCTGAGAAAGCCTACAACGTTTTGGAAGAATGTTCTCTCTTTTTGGGCAAAGGCCTCAACATAGAGTTTACAGGAGAAAAAAAGAGGCATTCAAAGAAAAGAACACGCTCCCTACAGTCAAACATGGCGGAGGTTCCCTGATGTTCTGGGGTTGCTTTGCTGCCTCTGGCACTGGACTCCTTGACCGTGTGCATGGCATTATGAAGTCTGAAGACTACCAACAAATTTTGCAGCATAATGTAGGGCCCAGTGTGAGAAAGCTGGGTCTCCCTCAGAGGTCATGGGTCTTCCAGCAGGACAATGACCCTAAACACACTTCAAAAAGCACTAGAAAATGATTTGAGAGAAAGCACTGGAGACTTCTAAGGTGGCCAGCAATGAGTCCAGACCTGAGTCCCATAGAACACCTGTGGAGAGATCTAAAAATGGCAGTTTGGAGAAGGCACCCTTCAAATATCAGGGACCTGGAGCAGTTTGCCAAAGAAGAATGGTCTAAAATTCCAGCAGAGCATTGTAAGAAACTCATTGATGGTAACTGGAAGCGGTTGATCGCAGTTATTTTGGCTAAAGGTTGTGCAACCAAGTATTAGGCTGAGGGTGACAATACTTTTGTCCACCCCCTTTTTTATGTTTGGTTTGGAATTATATCCAATTTGGCTTTAGGATAATTCTCTTTTGTGTTTTTTCATTGAAGACAAATTAAATGAAGATAATAATACCAAAGAATTTGTGATTGCAATCATTTTCAGGAAGAAACTGAGTATTATCTGACAGAATTGCAGGGGTGTCAATACTTTTGGCCAACACTGTATGTGTTGTGCTGTGTTTGTCAGCTGTAAAAAAACGCAGCTGTCGATAAAAGCAGCACAAACCTCTGCACAAATAAGGTGACACACAAAGATGGACTCACTGTGTCGCCCTCCAGTGAGCCCTCAGTGACCGGTGAAATATTCTTCCCAGGCAGCAGAAGGACCTGTGGATTTTGTCCAACCACTGGCTGGCCATGTGACAGGCAGAGTGACATGGAGCGGCGCAGGTCCTCAAATTGCTCGCACAGCTTCTCCTCGTGCCTGGAATTAAGATATCGCCTTGGATTGTTGGGGATTCACAGCATTGCAGCAATTTATGCTGTAGTATTTGCTTTAAAAACACATCAAAAATGCACTGTGAGAATGCCTATGCAATTGGGATGCCTTTTTGCAGGCGTTAGAATGCAGCCCAAAAACGGGTAAGTCAATTACAGGATCATAAAGAAAAACTCCGGTGATTTCTGCACCAAAACCGTCCAAGTGGGCACAGCTTTTGGAAAATCACATTGACTTTAATCACAAAACAGTGGATGCTGCAAATTTGGTGTAGAAATGCAGCAGAAACAGTGTTCATGTAGCCTAAAAGTCATGGAATGAAAGAAATCACAAGTTCTATAGCAAATGATACATTTTTTGATTTATTCAACATTAAGTATGAGCACCATGCACAGATATCCCTGCACTTACACCCTCAAACACTATAATTCAGGTTAATAATGGTTGTCTGTGGAATAGTTTGCTGCACTGAATGTATTTGGGCACAAGTCATCAAGATCCTCTGCTGGCAGCTCCCAGTGAAATTGCCAACCAATGACATCGAACACCTTTGAACCCCATTGAAAACAATGGCAGGCAAACGCAAACACATACAAACACATAGCGAACACCTTTAAAGGTGTCCAAAAGCTGACAAACTACTCAGAAGACACAACAAACACATGGAAAAACGACAAGTACATATTAAAATGCGAAAAAAAAAGAGGTGGAGGAGTAAAAGGAGAAGACACAGATATAGGCATGTCATGCCCTTCTACAATCATGTAATACACAGCAAGGGGACTCCAACAAGAGTCTCCATCTTTTCCAAAAATTGGGGCACAGACATCACTTAAGTGGCATCAATTGCGCCAGAATTGCCAGCTTAAAATTGTTGGTGACTTTCATGCAGCACATTCAAAAATCCACAAACCTTTAGTCTCCCCAGGATGACACAGGGGTAGAAAATTCCTTGCGGATCCATGTCTTGTTCATCTTTATGAACATTAGTCTGTCCACATTCTGGGTGCAAAAGGGTTAACAAAGTGCTGGGTTTCATAGATTCACCGCGCTGACCTCCAAGTGAAGACAAACAGAGTGATAGATAAGACTCTGTTTAATGAGTAGTTTGCCTACCGATTTCGTGATATCAGTTATCACTTCATCAGGCCTGTTTGTCTTCACTTGGAGGTCAGCGCGGTGAATCTATCAAACCCAGCACTTTCTGATAACCCTTTTGGATCTTTACTCTTGCTGGACACCTGCTGCGACCATAGGAGAGAGCGGAGTTAGTTGGTTGTGACTTGCACAACCAAACCAGGTGAGTCCTTCCACAAAAGGGGGCACTGAGGTTACTGGTACAAAAGGATATTACTCAATTTTCCTTTTTTTTGGACATTCTGGGTGGACAGACGCGTGTGCTTATCTGTCAGCACACCACCAGCAGCGCCGAAGACACGTTCAGAGAGAACACTGGCTGCAGGCACAACAAGATCTCCAAGGCGTGAGAGGCGAGATCAGGCCATTTTTCCAGATTGGAAACCCAAAATGAGCAAGGGTCCAGTTCCACAGTCATGGCATCGATGTTTACTTGGAGATAATCCTGTACCATCCTATCTAGGCACTGACTAGGTGTCAGACTTCTTGTCTCCTCTGGCCTTGCAAAGGATGGTCTAAAATATTTGTGAAACTATTCAACAAAATTGCTGTTACCACTAGTGATGAGCGAGTACTAAAATGCTCAGGTGCTCGAAGCTCGGCCGAGCATCCCAAGATACTCGTGTACTCGGCCAGAGCACCGAGCCCAATGTTATCCTATTGGAGACCCGAGTATTTCTCTGACATGACCCCCGGCAGCATGGAAAAACCCTAAAAATGTCACAAAAGTATCAGGACAGTGCTGAAAAGATATGGGAACAGCATGGGGAAGACCCCTTGAAGCATTTCAGACCCCAAGCTCACTGATGTCAACAATGTTGTCAGACTATTACGCCACTTTTACGGACTGTCAAGAAAACGTTACAAAATGAAACCAAACTGGATTTTCCTGGAAAAAATATTAAGGCTCATACCCACTTGTGAGACAGAGTTGGTGTATGTTAGTTTTTTGGATTATATGAAAGATTTTTTTTTTTTTTATTGTGTGGCACTCCCATGCCCCTGGGAAGAGACGTAAATAAAGGCCTCTTTAAATAATGTGCCCATTATAAGGAATTGTGTGTTTTGTAGCATTGCCCTTGGGCAGGGAAGCCAAAAATTGGGAGGCACTTCAATGCCCCTGGATAGAAGCGTGCATAAGGGCCTTTTCCAAAAATGTGCCCATTTTAAGCAAGCAGGTCTTTTTTAGTATTGCCCTAGGCAGGGAAGCCAAAGGTTTGGAGGCACCAAGATGCCCCTGCATAGAGGCGTGTATGAGGTCTTTTTCTAAAAATGTACCCATTGTAAGCAAGTGTGTCTTTTTTAGTATTGCCCTAGGCAGGGAAGCCAAAGGTTTGGAGGCACCAAGATGCCACTGCATAGAGGCGTGCATGAGGGCCTTTTCAAAAAATGGGCCCATTGTAAGCAAGTGTCTTTTTTACTATTGCCCTAGGCAGGGAAGTCAAAAAGTGGGAGCCACCAATATGCCCCTGGATAGAGGCGTGCATTTAAATTCCTCTATCATTTGGTGGTGGTGTGGTGAAGTCAAGCCCAATCCAACCCTTGTTCATCTTGATTAAAGTCAGCCTGTCAGCATTTTCTGTTGACAGCCATGTGCGTTTATCTGTAATGATTCCACCTGCGGCACTAAAAACACGCTCTGACAAAACGCTAGCAGCAGGGCAGGCCAGGACTTCCAAGGCGTAGAGAGCCAATTCCTGCCACGTGTCCAGCTTGGATACTCTAATTATAAGGCACAGAGGAGTCTAGAAGCACTTTAGTACGATCAGCAAGGTACTCCCTCAGCATCTTTGCAAACTTTGCATTCCTTGTGACACTACCCCGCACCTCAGGGCCTGTGGTACGGGAGGTGCTGAGAAAAGTGTCCCAGATCTTTGAGAGTGTTTCCCTTCCTCTGCTGGATTGGACTTGTGCCTCTCTCTGCCGGACACCTTGGTTGTCCACTGAATCGTGACCTCTGCCGCTAGCGTTTTCAGAAGGGAATTTTTTTAATAATTCCGCCACTAGGGCCTTCTGGTACTGCAGCATTTTTGTTGACCTCCGCTTTGGGAATAAGAGAAATAAGGTTCTCTTTGTAGCGTGGGTCTAAAAGTGTCACCAACCAGTAATAAGTGTCCGCAAGATCTTGATAACACGAGGGTCACGACACAGGCAGCGTAACCTAAAGTCAGCCATGTGCGCTAGACTGTTAACAGTCAAGACTTCTGGGTCCTCACCAACAGCATGACTGGCCATGCTGACCTCCTCCTCCTCTCCCCTGTCCTCTGGCCTTCCACGGTCAACCGACGGTCTGACGGTTGTGCATGTATTACCGTCAATTCCGAATGAAAGTAGCTCCATTTCTTCATCCTCCTCCTCCTCGTCATAGTCCTCCAATGCACAGTGGGATGAGATGAGGCTGGGCTGTGTGTAATCACCCATTACGGTTTCTTGCTGCAACTCATCCTGTTCCGCTTGCAATGCATCATCTTTGATTTTGAGCAGAGAGCGTTTTAGAAGACAGAGAAGCGGGATGGTGACACTAATGATGGCGTTATCGCCGCTCACCATCTTGGTGGAGTCCTCAAAGTTTTGTAGGACGGTACATATGTCGGACATCCATGTCCACTCCTGAGGTCTTGTGTGTGGAGTTTGAACCGTATACCGACGGCCTAGTTGATGCTGGTACTCAACAACTGCCCTCTTCTGCTCACAAATCCTGACCAACATGTGCAGTGTGGAATTCTAACGCGTGGGGACATCTCACACCAGTCTGTGAGCTGGAAGCTGCAAACGCCGCTGAAAGCCGGCCAGGCCGGCAGAAGCAGTAGGTCACTTTCTGAAATGTGGCACACAGGCGGCGTACTTTGACGAGCAGATCAGACAGTTCCAGGTAGGATTTAATAAACCGCTGAACCACGAGGTTGAGCACATGGGCCACGCATGGAAATGTGTCAGCTCATCTTGCCTCAGAGCCGCCACAAGGTTCCGGCCATTGTCACACACGACCATGCCTGGCTGTAGGTTCAGCGGTGTGAGCCAGTGATCTGCCTGCTGTTTCAGAGCTGTCCACAACTCTTCAGCATTGTGGGGTTTGTCACCTATGCATATTAGCTTCAGCACAGCCTGTTGCCGCTTACCCGAGGTAGTGCTGCAGTGCTTCCAGCTTGGGACTGGTGTAGAGGGTGAAGTGGAGGAAGAGGAGGAGGAGGAGGCTGAGGAGCATGACGTGCCAGAGCTGTACACTGAGGGTGAAACCCTGACTGAGTTAGGGCCTGCAATCCTCGGTGTCGGAAGGACGTGTTCCGTCCCAAGGTCAGACTGGGTCCCTGCTTCCATAATATTAACCCAGTGTGCCGTCAGAGAGATGTACCGGCCCTGCCCGCAAGCACTTGTCCACGTGTCTGTGGTTAGGTGGACTTTGCCTGAAACTGCGTTGTTAAGGGCATGTATGATGTTCTGTGACACGTGCTTATGTAATGCGGGGACGGCACACCGGGAAAAATAGTGTCAGCTAGGGACTGAGTAACGTGGGACAGCCGCCACAATCAGGTTGCGGAATGCTTCCGTCTCCACCAGCCTAAAAGGCAACATTTCCAGCGCAAGCAGTCGCGAAATGTGTGCATTTAGAACTTTGGCATGTGGGGCGTTGGCAGCGTATTTGCACCTGCGTTCTAAAGATTGGGGTATGGATAACTGAACGCTGTGCTGGGACAAGGACGTGGCTGATGATGGTGCTGCTTCTGCTTGTGCAAGTACAGGTGAAGGACAGGAGGCATCTTTGCATGCAGTATTGACAGGGGATTGGCTTGCACGCACAACAGTGGAAGACGCAGCGGTGTCACCCGCAGACAATGCTCCTGTACTCTGCTGTACATCCCACAAAGTTGGGTGCTTTGCTGCCATGTGCCTGATCTTGCTGGTGGTGGTCAGGCTGCTAGTTTTGCTACCCCTGCTGATGCTGCCATGGCAGGTGTTGCAAATGGCCTTTTTCGAATTATCTGCAGACACCTTAAAAAAACAGCCAGACTAGGGAAGACCTGCAGTTGTACTGGCAACATCACTCGTGTTGTTGTTCCGGGGAACGGTTGCCTGCCTTCTGCCTGCGGACACCACCCTGCTTCTTCCGGCCTGTTGTGATGCTACGCCTAACTCCCCCTGTGCACTGCTGTCCTCGCTCTGCATGTCCTCCTGCCAGGTTGGGTCAGTTACTGGATCATCCACCACGTCGTCTTCCACTTCCGCACCCTGGTCCTCCTCCTGAATTTGTGGCAATTGTGTCTCATCATCGTCCACCTCTTGTTGAGACACGTTCCCTCCATTGCCTTCGTGAGACCATGATTGCTCAAATATTTGGGCATCGGTACATACGATCTCCTCATGACCCACTTCAACTGGAGCTGGCGAGAGGCCAGAATCTATGAATGGATAAGTGAACATCTCTTCAGAGTGTCCAAGTGTGGGATCAGTTATGTCTGGGTTCAGGCACTCGGCATGGTGGGAGGAAGGAGAATCAGGGTGTGGAATGTGCAGTCCAGCCTCACAGCTACTGACACTTGACCGTGTGGAAGACAGGGTATTTGTGATGGTGTCAAACTGACTGGAAGCATTATCCGCTATCCAACTAACAACCTGTTGACACTGGTCTTGGTTTAATAGTGGAGTACTGCTGTGTTCACCTCGAAATTGGGACAAGAATGTTGAGCGAGATGATGTGGGCGTTTGTCGTGGCGCAATTCGAGCTT
>JARQOC010000010.1:149913151-150009931 GCA_033576535.1 Allobates femoralis | reverse complement strand
AATTAACATATATTAACATATAAACGGCATTAATAAAATATACAACATAGAAGCTACATTATTAAAATACATAGCATATTATCATAGAAAGTACATTAATAAAATATATAACATATTAACCACACACATATCTGCTTGCAGCAGTAAAGACTGAGTGGGAAAGACTGCAGCTTTATCTCCTGTTCTGGAAGTATACAGCAAAAATGAGTGTGCATCATACCGGGAAGATAGTGACTGTTACACAGCCATCATCTGCCTGTAACAGAAGATTTCAGCACTAGCTCCGATTGTTCCATCATTCATTTTACCCTATAGTGTACTGGAAAACAGGAAAAAACATCCAAGTGCGGTAAAATTGCAAAACAGGTGTAATTTTACAATGGCTTTTGTTTTTGTTTTTACTCACTACGTTCACTATATGGTAACACTGACATGTTGGTATTATGCCTCAGGTCGGTGTGAGTTTGTAGATACCAAACATGTTACTTTTACTGTTATCTAAGTGGTGAAATAAAATTCCGAAGTTAGTAAAAAAATAAGATTTACACTTCTGTAGCTATGTTCCAAGTCCTGTAGCGTTCTACGTTTTCAGGGTCTGGGGCTGTGCGGTGACTTATTTTCTGTGTCTTGATCTGATATTTTGAATCATATCATTTTGGTGTACGTACGGTGTTTTAATCACCTGTGGTGGCAATAAAAAAAACCTTATTTTGGCGTTTTTACTTTTTTTACCCATTACACAGTTTACCAATCAGATTGATTGATTTTACATTTTGATAAATCAGGCATTTCTGAATGTGGCAATACGAAATATGTGTTCTGTTTTTTTTAATAGCTTTATTTTCAATGGGGCAAAAGAGGGGTGATTTGAAATGCTATGTTTTTTAAAAAATGTTCATATTTTTAAAAAACTTTTTTTCACTTTTTCTTTGTTTTTACATTGCCTCTTAGGGGGCCTCAGCATTGCACAGTATGCACTGCAGAAATGATCACCTTCTGTTTTTCGCCGGCGCTCAGTGAACATTCACAGGAAGTGAGTCATGACAGTGACAGGGGTCCTCATCTTACCACTTGCTGATCAGACCGCCACTGGGGGCACAGCACTCCTCCATTAGCAGGAGGGTAGTGCCCCTGTTCTGCAGGTACCTGGATGGTGAAGATGGTGAAGTTGAGACCCACACCACACACACACACTTAGGACCTTAGGATGGGACGGTGGGAGGACCCATTGGGAAGGGCCCAGTCTCAGCCAGGGGAAACAAGGAAGTGTAGAGTTAGTCAGTCGGGAAGAGAACAGCAAAGGAGTAGGAGGTTGGAGTCAGAGTCGAAAAGTGGTGGAGGTGATGGCTCCCGTGGGCTGGAGACTAGTCACACTCACCATGGGAGGGAGAGACTGAATGGTGTAGAGGAGGAAGGGAGCCCAGGGGCACAGAAGATGATCTAGATCACCTGCATGCCTTTATCTGGCAGAAGGAACAGAGGGTCTGGTGGACAAAAAGCAGAGGACCATCCCTGAACACAGTAGGGGATCCATACCTCACCTGTTGAAACCGGAGGCCATGAGATCCTAAAGGGGACCTGTGGCCGCAAACCCAGCACAACTCGGAGAAGGCGGCCGTACTAAGGCTCAGTGCCAGGATACGGTACCAACCAAAGCCTGTGGCTGTTGGTACCTGAGCTCTGTGTGTGGAGGGGCTGGGAGGAGAGGTGAGATGAGCTAGAAGCGCTGAAGTTACCACCAGTGAAGAAAACCCCATGAGAGAGCAAACAACACCTAGGGGTTTCAACGACACTGTCCTGGCTCTAGAGAAACCGCTGAAACTGGAGATTGGCAGAGGCAAGCACCCGGCGGCCTGGTTGGAACATTACAGTAAAGGTACAGAACTCCAATAGAAGAGTGTGAGACTTTTATTAGTGGTGACCACTGGCTGCAGAGGCTGCATGGCACCCTGAGGTGCTGATGACCCGATGTACACCGGCCAAAGAATGAACTGCCTTGCCTACCCACTGCCCTGGGGAACAGCTCCACCTATTGTGAGCAAAACCATCTAAGCTGCCAGTCATTGTCCCCAGAGGTTCTGAAGCAGCGGCGGCCAGACATAGCCGCACACCGCAGGTGGCATCGTGAATATTCCTTTCCCTTTTATTCACTGTCATCTAGTCCAGAACTTTCAAATGACAACACCAAGGTCACGGAGCTGGGTTGCCACCGTGATGTCCCCCTGTAAAAGAACCGAAAGATCCGGCCAATTTCTGAGTATCCCCATTGCCCTGGAGTGGGCGTGTCACTAACATGTCAACACTTTGGTGAGCCATGATTGCATCACAGAATCACCAATAGTGGCGGGGAAGAGCGTGGTTTCCTGCTGCGCCGTTTTAGATTATGCTGTCAGCAAATGACAGCGCAATCTAAGGGGTTAACAGGAACTGGTGGATCTCTGATCTAATCGTACATTTTAGCTTCACAAGTCAGCTGATCAGATTAGTCCTCATGTGCAGGAAATTATGCAAGCTCAGAGCGTGACCTCACATCAAAAGGAGGGAAGCGATCAATAACATGCATATACGTCATTGTTCATGAAGGGGTTAACTTAAAGGGATTTTCCCATGAACAAAGTTAATTTTAAAGTTCATTTTAATCAATAGATCTTGGAATAATAATAGTTTCCATAATTGAATGTGTTTAAAAAAAATGTTTCTGTGCTGAGATAATCTTATAAATGTGCCCCAGCTATGTAAAGTTTAATTTTTGTTTCTGACCATGCATGGAACACGGTCTGAGCATACCACATCTCCTGGGCAGGGGAGATAGAAAAGAGTATACAGACATTACAGTCAGGGATCACAGCTGTTTCTTTTTTGTGAGATAAAACATTTTCCTATCTATTTGTAAAAAAGGTTTTACCTCAAAGGAAGAAAGATTGGTGATCCTGTGCTGTAATGTCTGTCTGCTTTATTTTTTCCTCCCCTTTCCAGGAGATGATCAGACTGTGTCCCGTCCACAGCCAGAAACAAAAATGAAACTGAATATTTCAGCACAGGAACATTTTTTTTTTTAAGCATCCAATTGTGTAAATTATTATTATTCCAAGATCTATTGATTAAAATTACATTTTTTTTTCTTCTTTTGAAAATTCTTTTCTCCTTCACCTCATTGGGGGACACAGGACCGTGGGTGTTATGCTGCTGTCCACTAGGAGGCGACACTAAGCAATCTGTAAAAGAGTAACAGTGGCTCCTCCTCTGCAGTATACACCCCTGGAGCAGGCACTGCCTCCCCAGATTTTTGCTTAGTGTCGTAGGAGGCACACGACCATTTTTCCTCTCGGTGAATTTTCATCATTAAAGAAGAAAAGTGGGTCCGGCGTGGCCCCCGACATGCTCCTTCCTCGGCCACCCGCTGTTGGGGCGCTGGGTTGAGGTTGAGAATCCCTTACATATGCCGTACTCATTTCTCGGCCTCCCACTGTTGGGTTACTGGGTTAAAGTTGAGACAGCCCAGCATACCACCCTCCTTCCTCACTCCCTTCCAGTCTGAGGTGAAGTAGAAGCTGACTGCCTGCCAGATGACGTCCCCCTGATCACCCCTGGGTGTTTTAGGTAGTGGAACCACAGGTATCAGCAGCCCTGGCTGCATTGGGATGGAGATTGCATGGCTGCCTCCAGCAGTGCAGGCTAGCAGGTTATGCATAGCACAGCCTGCAGAAGACAGTAAAGGCTGCAAGATGCTGAGGCTGGATGAGCAGGGCACTTACAGCGCAGGTTACAGGAACAATGCTTATACACAGCCTGCAAGGCTGTCATGGGCACACAGCAGGGCATTTGCAAGCTGCATCCATGGAGCAGCTTGCATACTTTGTGCAGCAACCCCTTGCTATACTGGCGGTGTCACCGCCAGTACTTTGTACACTGCCCCTGGGACCTTTTTCCCCGGTTTTCTGGGCCCCCCAGCACCTTTTTTGCACCTCCGCGCCAGCCCCTCATTATTTCCGGGGACCTCAACTAATTGAGGTCCCGGCTTGGGCCATAGCGTGGAGGCCGCCTCCCCTGTGCCGCCCCTGACCTGCCCCGCCGGATGACGCTGATCGCGTGTCATACAGTGGGCGGAGCCGTGAACGGGCGCGTTTTCCAGGCTGGAGCCCGCCCGTTTAACTCCGCCCCTTCCTCCTTCTCCTCCACGGACGCCATTAGCCTCAGCACGTGGACCCTGCACTCAGCCATCTGGGGGGACACCGGATCCGGGCGGCCTGTCACAGAGCGGCGCTGGAGCTGGTAAGACCTCTGCAGGGATATCCTCTGCAGAGGTTCTCTGTCTCTCCTCCACATCCCCTCCTGCAGCAGGCACTGTTCACTCACAGTGACCCTATTCAGCGCTTCCACTAAGGGTCCAGGCACATAGCTGGACAGCTAGAGAGTGCCTGCTTACACAGGGGACTCCTGGTTACCTCTATTTTCCCACTATAGCCCATACCACAATGTCTGGCAAATAGGAGTAAGAAAAGCTCCAAGGCACCCAGCACTAACTATGCTACCTGCACTGTGTGTAAGGCTGACCTCCCTGCAGGATGCAACTCGCCACATTGTGAGAGCTGCACACAGGCTGCAGATACTGAGACCCCCACTACCCGGGTTTCTCTTAGAGCCCCTGACCCTACTCCTGCGTGGGCCACAGTTATGTCTCAGAATATGACGCAGTTCATTGACAGATTGTCTGCCACACTGCTGCAGTTTATGCAAGCCCGTTCGCCACCTGAAACCGCCGTTCAGGCTTCTGCGTCTTAGCCAGAAGTGTCGGTACCAGCTCTAGAGTCCCCTGCGGGCCCTGCAGTCTCTTCAACCCGCAGGCGTCAAGAAGACTCGCAGGAGTCCGAAGGTCTCTGTAGTTCGGACTCAGAGGGTCACTTAGATGAGTCCCTGGACTTAGATGCGACCGATACGGTGGCGCTAGTTGAGCATTTGATTACTTCCATCAACCAGGCTCTGGAAGTGTCAGACCCTCCGGCTGATGCTCCGGAGCATAATGTGTCTTTTAAAAGGGCCAAGAGACCACATAAACATTTCTCAGACCATCCAGAGTTCCAGGAAATCCTCAAAAAACATAGGTTGCACCCTGACAAGAGGTTTGGTAACCGTAAGGCTCTGGAAACACGTTATCCATTCCTACCTATGGTCACCCAGAATTGGACAGATCCGCCACAGGTGGACCCTCCTATATCTCGTCTCGCTACCAAGACACTTTTGTCCTTACCGGACAGTTCATCCATAAAAGACGCCACGGACCATCAAGTGGAGCAGATGGCGAAGTCCGTCTTTGAGGCCTCAGGCTCTTCTCTAGGGCCAGCCTTTGCTTCAGTTTGGGCCTCAAAGGCTATTATGACTAGAGCAAATTCTGTACACTCGGCTCTTCGGTCTTTGCTGGTCGATCCAGCCTTGTTAGACCAGGTGGCTCAAATATCGGTTATCGCTGAATATTCAATGCATGCTGCCTTCGATTCAGCTAACTGTGCTGCGGCTGCGCCATAACGATCAGGCGAGCCCTCTGGTTGAGAGAGTGGAAGGCAGATGCAGCGTCGAAGAAGTCGCTCACATGTCTTCCATATAATGGTGGGCGTTTATTTGGCGAAAAGCTGGATCAATTGATTTCAGACGCCACTGGGGGTAAAAGTACCTCTCTTCCGCAACGTCAGGTTAAGCGACCCTTCATTCATCGCCAACAAACCCGTTTCCGGTCCTTTTGGATCTCCTTTGGTTGGGCAGTCTCGAAGCCCCCGCCGGCAGGCAATAGGTCCCCCCGTAGGGAGCGCACCCAGAAAACACGGAAGACTGGTGCAAACGGCAGTCCCATTCTCGCCAGTCCAGATCTAAGGCTCAAAGCCCAGCAGATTCTCTTCTTCCTGAATCTCCCCCTTCGGGAGGCACTATTCGGGTTGGCGGCCGACTATCACACTTTCGTCAGGTCTGGCTCGCTTCTACCGACGACAAGTGGGTAAAAACCTTAGTGTCTTCTGGATACACTATAGAGTTCACTGCCCATCCTCCAAATTGTTTTTTCCTGTCAATCCCACCCGCTCACCCGCCCAAGGCTCGCGCCTTCTTTCAGATGGTAGATTCCCTTTTGAAAGCCGGTGTCGTCATACCAGTGCCGCCTGCCGAACGCTTCCAGGGGTTTTACTCAAACCTTTTTGTGGTCCCCAAAAAAGGAGGGGTGGTTCGTCCCATTCTAGATCTAAAACAGTTGAACTCCTTCGTAAAGGTTCGACATTTCCGCATGGAGTCACTGCGCTCCATCATAGCGTCCATAGAGAAGGACGAATTTCTCGCGTCCATCGACATTCAGGACGCTTACCCCCATATCCCAATCGCGGCAATTCACCAGCAGTTTCTCTGATTCGCCATCAACCAGGACCATTATCAGTTTGTGGCCCTCCCGTTCGGTCTAGCGACGGCTCCCAGGGTGTTCACCAAGGTCATGGTGGCTGTCATGACCATACTGCACACAAGAGGAATGGTAGTCCTGCCATACCTAGACAATTTGCTCATCAAAGCCCCCTCCTTCAGGAGTGTCAGCAGAGTGTTTCCATGATGGTGGTCACCCTGCGTCGGCTAGGCTGGTTAGTGAATCTGCGGAAGTCACCACCAGTCCCGTCTCAGTCTCTGACATTCCTCAGGATGCGTTTCGACACCCCCAGAGGTCTGGTCCTTCTCCCTCAGGACAAGGTGAAGGCCCTTCGGCAGGGAGTCCACAGTCTCCTACGCCCGTTTCCTCAATCGCTTCGATTCGCCATGAGAATCCTGGGCATGATGGTTGCCTCTATGGAGGTGGTGCCGTTTGCCCAACTTCACCTCAGGCCTCTCCAATGGGCAATTTTGACTTCGTGGAACAGGAACCCTTCTGCCCTGGACAGAGTATTCCGATTCACCTGCAGCAAGAAGTTCCCTCCATTGGTGGCTCAAACCTCGTTCCCTCACAAGGGGAAGGTCCTTTCTATCAGTTTGCTGGAAGATAGTCACCACCGACGCAAGCCTCAGCGGATGGGGAGCAGTACATCATCATCACACGGCACAGGGAACATGGTCCCCAGCGGAGTCGTCCAAGCCCATCAACCTCCTGGAGATCCGAGCCATATTTCTAGCTCTGAAGGCTTTTCATCCCATGCTGGAAGGGACAAGTCCGGTTTCAGTCGGACAATCCAATGGCCGTGGCATACATCAACCATCAAGGCAGAACCTGCAGTCTCCAGGCCATGCACGAAGTGCAAAGCATTCTACACTGGGCAGAATCAACAAAGTCAACGTTGTCAGCGGTTCATATCCCAGGAGTGGAGAACTGGGAAGCTGATTTTCTCTGTCTCCAGGGCATGGATTCGGGAGAGTGGTCCCTACATCCCGACGTGCTCCAGCAAATATTCCATCGCTGGGGGACTCCGGACGTAGACCTGATGGCATCTCGATTCAACACGAAGGTTCCCGTGTTTATAGCCAGATCTCACGGCCCGCAAGCTCTAGGGGTGGATGCCCTAGTTCAGAACTGGTTACAGTTCCAGCTGCCTTACATCTTCCCTCCTCTGCCTCTCATTCCCAGAGTGGTGCGGAAGATCAAGCAAGAGGGCATTCAAGTCATTCTCATAGCCCCAGACTGGCCCAGACGGGCATGGTACGCCGATTTCGTACAGCTCATGGCGGACGTTCCTTGGCGTCTCCCATGTCGTCCCGATCTTCTGTCTCAGGGCCCGTTTTACCACCAGAATTCAGATGCCCTGAATTTGATGGCGTGGCCCTTGAGACCTGGGTACTAAACCAAGCAGGTTTCTCCCCTGCCATTATTCAGACCATGATCCGAGCACGGAAGTCGGCATCGGCCAAAATTTATCATCACACCTGGAAGGCTTTCTTCGCATGGTGCTCTTCTCGAGATCAATCCCCTCTTCCCTATTCCTTGCCACTAGTCCTAGGGTTCCTTCAGTCGGGATTAGAATCTGGTCTCTCCCTAGGTTCCCTTAAGGGTCAGGTTTCAGCCCTTTCAGTCCTTTTTCAATGTCGCCTTGCCGTTAAGCCGTAGGTTAAGACTTTTCTCCAAGGAGTTAATTGCATTATCCCTCCATACAAACGACCTTTAGATGCATGGGACCTTAACCTGGTCCTTACGGCTCTGCAGGAACCTCCCTTTGAACCTCTTCGGGACATCTCTCTCCATTTTCTGGCTCTGAAGGTGGATTTTCTAGTGGCTATTACTTCTCTTCGCCGAGTGTCAGAACTCTCAGCGCTTTCTTGTAAGCCACCCTTCCTGGTGTTCCATTTGGACAAGGTTGTACTCCGTCCGGTGCCATCATTCCTGCCTAAGGTTGTCTTCTCTTTTCATTTGAACGAGGATATTTCATTGCCTTCCTTTTGTCCGGCTCCGGTTCACAGGTTCGAACGAGCCTTGCATACTCTGGATCTCGTCAGGGCTCTTCACATTTATGTGTCCAGAACTGCACGTTTCCGTAAGTCAGACTCTCTGTTCATTCTGACGGAAGGGTATACCAGCTTCCAAGGCTACACTGGCTAGGTGGATTAGATCAGAGATCCAAGAAGCCTACAAGATGAAAAATACTCCTCTTCCAGCGGGGATCAAGGCACATTCTACCCGAGCCGTGGGCGCCTCCTGGGCCGTTTAGCACCATGCCTCGGCTCTCCAAGTGTGTAAGGCGGCCACCTGGTCGAGTTTACACACTTTTACCAAGCACTACCGTGTTCATACCCAGTCCTCGGAGGACGCTAGTCTGGGTAGGTGCATCCTTCAGGCGGCAGTTGCCCACCTGTAGGTATTTATCTGTTCACTGACTTGTTCAGTATCATTAGTTCCATTGTCTTTCCCACCCTGGGACTGCTTTGGGACGTCCCACGGTCCTGTGTTCCCCAATGCGGTGAAGGAAAAAAGGAGAATTTTGTGTACTCACCGTAAATTCCTTTTCTCTTAGCCTCTAATTGGGGGACACAGCCCCCACCCTGTTGGCCGTACCGGCTTTGTTACTTGTAGTTTTTGTTGCTCTTATATTGTTACATTGAGGCCTTGCCAGGCTTTGTTGGTATTGGTTAACCTTGTTAATTCTCCTACTGCTTTAGCACAAAACTGGGGAAGCAGTGCCTGCTCCAGGGGTGTATACTGCAGAGGAGGAGCCACTGTTACTCTTTTGCAGATTGCTTAGTGTCGCCTCCTAGTGGACAGCAGCATAACACCCACAGTCCTGTGTCCCCCAATTAGAGGCTAAGAGAAAAGGAATTGACGGTGAGTACACAAAATTCTCCTTTTTATTACAAATAAAGCAAAAGAAATACATATAATATATCCACTGTGCTTAAATTATATGAATTATAAGCCATACAAGTGAATCAAGTCAGGTTTGATTAAGGGAAAAGTTCTGAGCGATGAACCAAAATGAGTAGTCATGGATAATTATAGCTAGATCGTGATGATATAACAGGTCACAGAGTGTACAAAGGAACATATCGCATGTCAGGTATTGTGTCCACTGGAAAGATATCTTGATAGGACTATGATATCGCTCAAATGGTCCGATCTTGCCTGAGGATTATCAGAACACAACTTGTATGGCAGTTTACGGATATCATAAAAAAAAAAAAGAAAATTAAAATAGAGAGGAAGGAGTAGGGGGTAAGAGTGAGAAGTATAGAAAAGAAGGGAGAGGTTAGAAAGGAGAATTCCTTTAAGATTAAAATAAAATTTTAACTTTGTTCGTGGGAAAACCCCTTTAAGTTTTTTTAAATTGAGGTCTGTGTTAATTTTCTCATGAAAGCTTTTCTTTAACTATTATTTAAAACATGTTTTTGTGCTACATGTACAGTATTATACAAACGTTTTAGGCAAGTCTTGAAAAAATGCTGCAAACTAAAAACCCTTTAAAGCGTAACCGCCAATTAATTTTTTCACTAATAATCATATACAGCAAGCGATTTAAATAAATTTTAAAAAATATGTCATAAGTGAAATCTGGAAGAAAACCTTTCAAAACTGGCATATGCTAGTTGTCAGGGAAATCTGTATTCAGCTCCACACACTGAATAGGGCTTTGTAAGGGGGTCTCAGTATATCGACAGTTTACCTCAGGCTAAAGGTGGGTTTACAGGTAACAATGTTCCAGCGACCAGACCAATGATCGGGATCACTGGAACATCGCTATGTGATCGCTGGTGAGATGCCAGACAGGCAGATCTCACCAGCGATCACGCAACGGTCGCTGGGATCGGTCAGGGTGTTGGGCGCACACTGGGTGTTGCTGGTTGTTGCCCCTGTCACACATGCCGATGCATGCGTGACAGTGGCAGACCAACAATTGAAAAATGGTCCCAGCCATTCCACAATGATGAGCAATCAGCGAGCTGATCACTGGTCGTTGCGGCATTTCACACGCAGCTACGTCGCTGACAAGGTCGCAACAACGTCACAAAATCTGGGATGTTGCAGCGACATCGGTAGCAATGTCGCTGCGTGTAACCCGGCCTTAAGAGATAGTGACAGCTCCTGAGAAAAAGGAAGACACATCAGAGATCTGTGTGGGGGCCATCAGCTGATATCATGGAGGAGAACTGATTTGACAGCAGGAGTCAGATTAGATCCTCGGATCTTGTGCTGATTACCTGAGTGTGACGTAGCCTTAGGTAAACTGCAGATACATTGATCAGCTGTAGCCAGGTGCGCTGTGTAGGCTGCACCCCCTTATAAGGCTGTATTCAGTGTGTGTAGAGCAGGGGGAGGATATTAATTGTTTCATTAACACAAGTTTCAATCACTGACGCCAGAAAATGAGTGAGTAGGTTTATGGGTGGAGGAAGGGGGTTAATATTCATTTTCTTTTTTAACACGTCTCAATCACTGATGCTGGCAGAGGACTGTGGAGGTTTATAATGTTTATAGGGAGGGAAGGGGGTGAATATTAATTTATTCATTTACACAAAATTCCAATGATGATGCCGACAAAGGGCTGGGCAGATTATGGGCGGGGGAAGGAGTGACTATTCAATTAACTAGAAGGCATGCGACTATAGATTTTGGGGTTTACACCAACACAATGGGACAATGTACATCAACAATAATTAGGGAAAATATGACACTCCCAGTCATTGGCTTGAAAAAATAACTTTGTGCTTTATTATCTCTTCATTAAAAAGATGGCACAAGTCATATTGAATGTGTTACAATATGACGCGTTTCTGATGTTTCACACATCCTTAGTCATAGTATCAAAGAAAAAATAAAGAAAGATCCAACAAGGATTGAAACATTGCCTGTCTGCACATGGACCAATAAAGGTCTCTTTTTCAACTAGAAAAACGGAGTGCTATCTATCCTTTTATTTGTGTTAGTCATAGTATCAACTATTTTATCAAGTCAGTGACTTGGAGCGAGACATTTTCCCAGATAAAGCTTTTCTCTTGTTCTGGACTGTTCTGTGGTACCAGCTAAAATTGGCATGTACCAGCGGGAATTTGTATCTGTCAAGGCTTCGAGGATATCTGGTCTCTAGCAGAAAATTGCAATGCAGTGGTGAGCCCTATACTATTTTTTTCTACAATACAAGTTATATATCCTGAAAGGGAAGCCCAATCCCTATTTCAAGATGCTAATAGTATGAAGATCCCCTATAGGTCTTATTTTTGGAGTAGGGCTTAAATTATATTCATACTCCAAAAAGGCAGATAAATTCTGCTAGGGCAGTGTTTCTCAACTCCAGTCCTCAGGACCCACCAACAGGTCATGTTTTCAGGATTTCCTTAGTATTGCTCAGGTGTTAGAATTATCTCCTTTGCAGGTGATTAAACTAACACCTGAGCAATACTAAGGAAATCCTGAAAACATGACCTGTTGGTAGGTCCTGAGGACTGGAGTTGA
Source organism: Allobates femoralis (assembly GCA_033576535.1). Classification (NCBI taxonomy): domain Eukaryota; kingdom Metazoa; phylum Chordata; class Amphibia; order Anura; family Aromobatidae; genus Allobates; species Allobates femoralis. The sequence goes on along the minus strand of JARQOC010000010.1, from coordinate 149,998,041 downwards.
GAAACACTGTGCTAGGGCATTTTGAGGTAGATTTTATTTTTGGGGAAACACAGTAGGTGCAGTTACACAAAGTTTTTGAAAAAACTCAGCAGGGATGTTTTTCCAAACATCTTAGAGAACCAACCAAAGATGTTCAATGGATGTCACTTATACCAATCCTTTTGCCAACTCATGTAATCCCAGATAGACTTGATCATGATGAGATCTATGAGGGTCATATCAGCACCTCCAGGACTCCTTCTTCTTGATTACGCTGTAGATAATTTTTAATAAGATATGTTGAGCCAATGAGATGCCTCCTTGATGGTTTTGCATGAAAAATAAGTATCTGCAAATATTTCTTAGCATTGAGCACACAAATAATCTTGACCTAATTCTCAACTCCGTTGTCTGAAATGTAGCCCATAATTTGAAAAAGCCTCCATCATGGTTCACTGCTGTATGCAGGCACTTATTATTGTACCACTCTCCAGCCATTTGGTCAAAATTGTGTTCTGTTGCAGCCAAATATCTCCCATTTTGACTCATTAGCACCTACTGGCATTTTTCTACAACCCAGTTCTTAAGTGTTTGCACATAGTTGAGTCACTTGACATATTTCTATGTCAAAGGTATGATTTATGGCTGGGATTCTTCCATGATGAACACTTCACTGAATAGTATATGGGTACAGCCGAGTACCAGTATTGTTGCCAGACATGAACTGATGCCCCTGCTGGATATCTTCCAGTTTTGAATGAAAGTAAGCATGATGTGTCATTAATATTCTGAATTAAGTTTTCCTGGCCGACCACTGCGTCAATGTCCATAACCATAACGTTAACCATTTTTTGGTGTTCTCAATGCTAAGAAATACAAGCTGATATTTATTCATCATGGAATACAAGCAGGAAGGTGGCTCATTGAATCGTTCTGAAGAATGAATTTGGAGCCAAAGAATTCAGCCAATGCAATTGAAATGAATCATAAAATTGCATATTAGACTAATCCCAGGCTCATGCATGTAATTACATGGTAACTACAATTACATTTGGTGCTAAAACCGTTTATGCACTGGTTTTGGAAAACTGTTACCCTGAGTCATTGGGGTGCAACGGTATACTGACTGCTGAGTAACCGACTCATGGTTTCAACTAACAAAGGCCTCGGCTCACAGTGCATGATAAAGGCTTTCTGAGCAGAGAACATTGACTCACCGAGGCCGGCTGACTCCGGTTTAGACAGGCGATGCTTCCTTCCTCCTTGTCACGGGTGGACCGCGCCTGCCGGTAGTGGGGCCCGGTGTAGTGCAGATCAAAAGTGAAGACGTCTTTGTGGAACAGATTAAAAGGGATTTAATTTGTTTTATTCGTGACGCCACCTATGAGTAGATTCGGTAAGGGCTACCGACGCTGCGGAACCCCCCGGGGGATGGACAGCAGCAAGATGTTACGCTCCCCACAGGCTGAGCGGTGATCCCCGGGGCTGGAGCTGCTCAAGATGTTGTGCGGCAGCTGCGGTTACCTTGTTGTGCGGACGGATAGTTCATAAGGAAGCACGGACACAGGTAGTCTCTGCAACGGGTCTTTACTGTAACCAGCAGGCCGTACATGGTATACAGTGGTTGAGTAGTAGACCGGGTGGACTCAGCAGTGATAGTGTTCCTCAGAGATCCGCAAGTGTTCCTCCATTCTACCTAACTTGATTTGTTGCCAGCGTCGCCCAGGAATACCAGGTCGGGTACGGGGAGGCTGCTTCAATGCCCTATCCATGATCTACGTTCTGGATGCTTTGGGGAGCCTTGGATCCCTCAGTGGGTACACCGCTGGTTAGACGACTGGAAACTGGCTGGTGGTGGGGTGCTCCTGTAAAGCTGATCCTCCACTCTTCTGGTTCGCGTGGCAGAGGTGAACTGCTGCCAGCTTCGGTACCAGTGAACCGGCTGTGAGTTGTGGGCACGGGAGTCTTTTGGGAACCCGTGTAGAAATGCCCAATCCCGGTGGTTAAGGCCTCAGGTGCTGACACCCGACCGGTGACGGCCCAGGGGCCCGCACGGAGTGCGGAGCCCCCGCTCCTCTCCAAGTTCTAGTCTGCTCTTGATTCCAGACCCCTGCTTTTCTCTCAAACTCGTCTAGACTATTGTGTGTTCTCCTACACTTCCCTAACACTCCACCCACCAGGACCTATGATTGGTCCCCTGTTCTAGGTGTTGCATGTTGGGTTGGATCTCCAAGTTAACTATTTCATTGCTGAGTCAGAGGATATTGCGGCTGCATTTGTGGCTGCAATACCCTCCTGTGACGCACTCATTGCGGGGCGCCACACTCCCCCTTGGTTGAATACGCTTGTCCCCAAGCGTCACACTACTCACATTACAGAGGATTTTATAACAGGTAATACACTTTTATTAATGACAAGTCATATATGCATAAAAGTGAAAAGGCAAATAAACAGGTTAACACATTACGCGGACCCGGCGGGCGGTCGGCTGTCCTTAGAATAAAAGTTCAGGCTGTAGCCGCCAAGTCGCGGTGTTACTTCGCAAACAGGAAGAAGTCTCTTTTAATAGCAAAGTTCAAACAACATCTCAAGTCACTGATGGATGGCAGTGTTCCGGACTCGTATAGCGAACCACCCATCACGGCATATATGGCGCTCATAGGTTACTATGTCCCCTCTATACAAGTCTCGGCTTGGATGACCTCGCGGTAGGTGCGATTCCACATCACGGCGCCCCACAAACACTTCAGTACTCACACCCTCCTCCCTTACGAATCCCCACCCGGTGGACAAGTTAAATGTGCTTACCCACCCGGTTTTACGGAATTGTTCAGGCAATGGAGATTGGCGGCGGGCCTCGGCGCGAGCCTGCATGTTGGCTTGCAGTCGAGTGTGCCACTCGTCTCTCCGGATACGACGTACCTCTTCGTCGGAGTGATGCGGCGTGTGGATAAAGTCACTACGGCGTGCTGGTTGTTGAACCGCTCGAGCTTGGTGGGCAGTCTGGAGTGGAGCCCGGTTCAACGGAACCGGAGAAGATACTGTTGCGGCGGCACCCGACCAGTGCACCCGAGCTGATCGCCCGGCAGAAGGGTTCCTTGTGTCTCCCCAGGCGAACCCGGTGTAGAGATCCTCAGCTGGACTGTAGGTCTCCTCGTCATCCTCCTCGACCTCTCCTTCGATGACTACGTCGGGCTGCTCGGCTGATGAAGACGATGGGATGGAATCCTCTGGATCGGTGGGTGGCTGTGCGGCAAAGTTCTCCTCGGGGTCGTTGTGCAGGACTTCCAGGCTGCCTGCCTCTTTTTCTGTAGCAGCGGGAAGTAGTGTTTCAATCCCGGTCACCAGGTAGGCCTCTGTATTTGCAGAGGAGGCCTCCGGTTCAGGGGAGAAACAGGCGACAGTCTCGGTAATGTGGAAACTAGTCGCGGGTTCCGCAGGTGGAACCAGGTAGATGTCAGCTTCTTCGTGGGAGCATATTGGAAGCTCCGGCTCTGGAACGGGGTCGGCTGCGGTATCGTCCGCTGGAACGGGTCGAGCTGTGGTCCTCACAGGAATGATACAGTCTATTGGCTCCGGTGACGAAGCAGGACAGGTGGTGGGCGACGGTGAGGTGGTTGAAAAGCTGGCGATGTCGTCTGGGCTTGGAGAAGCTGTACCCGGTCGGCTCTGCTGCATCGCATGATGGAGTCTTCTGCCTAGGGTCGCGCTCCAGCTGCGAATCGTCCATTCCACTGTCTCAAGTAGTCGCACCCGGAGGTCTTGTAGAGCCTCTAGCCAGAAGTCGGGGCTGCCGTCTATGGTAAGGGCAGGATCCGGACCCGGTTGGCCAATTGCTGCTCTGCCCTCCGCCTCGACCTCCCGCATTAGGTCTTGGAGTCTCGTGCTGGCCATTCTCTTCTTGGAGGGAAACCACACCCGTTCAACCGGTAAGACGTTCTGGTAGAGCTGGTGAAGAAGTCTGTCTGACTGGCTCTGACACTCCCATTTCCTCTGGGCTTTTGTAGTCCAATGGTGGGAAAAGTCTTTGGGGTCCGCCCCATGGTTGATTCGAGCAATCAGGGTGGACAAAGAGTTTGGCGCCTTTTGTCTTTAGCCCTCCCACGATGAGGGGGGGGTTGACTCACTCCTGGGCTTGCACGTGGCGGCTTCTTGTGGCGGGAACGCCATCTTGGGCACCATCTTGGCCCAATGGTGAAAAGGCGGGAAAATTCTTTTAGGGACGAACAAAGTCCAAATTGTAGACAATAAAGTCCAGTTTAAGCACATTATACCCGTTGGGTAACGGGCCTGCTCGTATCCTGTTCGTGACGCCATTTTCTGACTCACCGCGGCCGGCTGACTCCGGTTTAGACAGGCGATTCTTCTTCCCTCCTTGTCACGGGTGGACCGCGCCTGCCGGTAGTGGGGCCCGGTGTAGTGCAGATCAAAAGTGAAGACGTCTTTGTGGAACAGATTAAAAGGGATTTAATTTGTTTTATTCGTGACGCCACCTATGAGTAGATTCGGTAAGGGCTACCGACGCTGCGGAACCCCCCGGGGGATGGACAGCAGCAAGATGTTACGCTCCCCACAGGCTGAGCGGTGATCCCCGGGGGCTGGAGCTGCTCAAGATGTTGTGTGGCAGCTGCGGTTACCTTGTTGTGCGGACGGATAGTTCATAAGGAAGCACGGACACAGGTAGTCTCTGCAACGGGTCTTTACTGTAACCAGCAGGCCGTACATGGTATACAGTGGTTGAGTAGTAGACCGGGTGGACTCAGCAGTGATAGTGTTCCTCAGAGATCCGCAAGGGTTCCTCCATTCTACCTAACTTGATTTGTTGCCAGCGTCGCCCAGGAATACCAGGTCGGGTACGGGGAGGCTGCTTCAATGCCCTATCCATGATGTACGTTCTGGATGCTTTGGGGAGCCTTGGATCCCTCAGTGGGTACACCGCTGGTTAGACGACTGGAAACTGGCTGGTGGTGGGGTGCTCCTGTAAAGCTGATCCTCCACTCTTCTGGTTCGCGTGGCAGAGGTGAACTGCTGCCAGCTTCGGTACCAGTGAACCGGCTGTGAGTTGTGGGCATGGGAGTCTTTTGGGAACCCGTGTAGAAATGCCCAATCCCGGTGGTTAAGGCCTCAGGTGCTGACACCCGACCGGTGACGGCCCAGGGGCCCGCACGGAGTGCGGAGCCCCCGCTCCTCTCCAAGTTCTAGTCTGCTCTTGATTCCAGACCCCTGCTTTTCTCTCAAACTGGTCTAGACTATTGTGTGTTCTACTACACTACCCTAACACTCCACCCACCAGGACCTATGATTGGTCCCCTGTTCTAGGTGTTGCATGTTGGGTTGGATCTCCAAGTTAACTATTTCATTGCTGAGTCAGAGGATATTGCGGCTGCATTTGTGGCTGCAATACCCTCCTGTGACGCACTCGTTGCGGGGCGCCACAACATGAAGTGTCTGTATTTCAAAGATGGTGCAATCAATGTTACCTGGTTGAAGAAATTTGGCACCAGATATGATTACAGGTGAGAATTTGTGCTGGAATCTATAACATTGTCACAGACCTAAAATACAGTTTTCGTGTTGACTCAAGCAAGAGAAATGTAGACATTAGTTGAACATCAAACTGAAGATGTAAATGTAAGCAGCTTAGTGCCGCTGCACTGGAAATCTACTTAATCAGACAATATTATTATTCAGTTAAGGAGACTGTACTAGGAATGACCAACTCTGCTGAGATTATTCAAGATTATTTGGTATGTACATGCAACAAAGCCATGGTTTATAGTGGTATAGTCTGAATGTTGTATGGGAAGCATTGTGAGATTGAGAGGAGGCTGTAACAAAAATGAAATGCTATGAAATTCTAATTACATGCCAAATTAATTTTGTTGAAGACTTATATTGATGAGTAGTGCTTTCTTCTCCAGAGGATAGCCACCTGTCTGCATGACATAATTATTTGATTTAATATTATGCTATATGAAGATATACACTTTTTTTAATGAATGTACTTTGGGCAAAAAATGTAATATTTTCTTAATTAGATATCAATACAATTTATTGCACTATTTGGCTTTCACAAGTGGTTTAATTCCGCCAACATTATTAGCTGCAGAATAAAACAAAAAGTGGCTTGGTAGCCCTGTTAGCCAGTTGAAAAAGACTGACTGCACTCAGTGGGAGAAACAAAGTAATAATCTTGTAATTGTAATACCTTTCAATGGCTAGTAAAAATATAATACATGTTGTTACAAAGCAAGCTTTCGAGACTGCTTACGTCTCTTCATCAGACCTCTTCATTATGCCATGCTTGATGGAGACATAAGAAGTCTCGAAAGCTCGCTTTGTAACATCAATTATTTTATTCTTGTTAGGCATTGAGAGGTATCACAACTACATGATTATTATTTTGTTTCTATCACTGACAGCAATGTAGATACAGAATGACATAACTGAGAATACAGTAGTGAGCGGATTCTGATGGAGAGTTTGTAACTCTTATCTATCTTTTTCTGAACTTTTCTGTTCTGATTAATGACCACAGGCAACATCAAAAAACTTTGATGTCATCATAAATCAACTGAGACGTATGATTAATCAAGCCTTTTTAATAAGCTTTTACTTGCCATTATATCTGCTTGACCCTGGTAATCATCAATCATATGAGCCAGAGTCTGGTATTGGTATTAACTGGCCGGTAGCTGGAAAAAACGTGGTAAAGTATGTCGTGGGCTTTTTTCTATATAGGCAGTGACTTGTACTCATTGTTGGATGATTTTTCTTGCTAGTAATACAGCTTAAGACAGCAGTGGACACATTTTTTAGTTTAGTTTATTTTCTTTGCTTTGTTTTTTTTGCTTTAATCGTATTGACCGCGGTCAATGGGACATATAATCTTTCATATTTTTCGATGCCTTGAGCATTCTGTCTGAAAGGGACAACTGTTTGTTATCTTTATTGTCTTCCAATTAGTACAAGTAAACACTTTATTTCCCTTTCATTGTTGGAGACACGATGAACTATGTACTACAGATTTAGGCCTCTCATTATGTGGTGGGAAATTTACAAAACAAACTTTGTGTGCCGGTCGACTGGAGTTCAAATGTTAATGGGAAGGCAGCGTGCACACTTCATTACATCTATTTAAATGAACGCAGTTCAACGTGATTTTATTATTCGACATCTTGTATTCTACAACCTTAGGAATTTCTGGACCATTGATGTCCCGTTAATTACTTCTGACAATGACAATTTCGAGTTGTATAGCAAGAACTTAAAAAGATGCCATTGTGCCTATTACAAAGACTACAAAATCTTTCCAAAATCATAATGTGCCCCTTGATTGACCCATTTACTGGTGCCATCGTATATCTCAGAGAAATTCTGTTGGCAGTTGGATGATTAGGGCTTGCCCCAATGACCTACATACCATTATGAAATCATAAATCAGTAATGTGGAATTCCAAAATCTACTTGTCGAAAATCTAAAAGATATTTTTGCACTTTTGGACTCTGGTTACTTAAAAACTTTCCAAGCCAACACAATGTAGTATTAATCTCGTTAATATATTTAGCAAGGTATTTTGAATTTGTTATTTATACAAGGAAAATATTTTTTGGCAATATTGAAATACTTTTTTAGAGTAACCTTATATAATACAACATATAATTTTGTATATGTAGATTTCATCAGCATAGTCAAGCATTTTATTTACCATCCAAGACCTTGCTAGGGGTTAGTGGTAAGCTTTATAGAAACCACAAATCATCGTTATATAAGGGTTTGGACAGTTTTTTTAGTTACCAATTTTTAGAGCTTTGCTGGAGGTAGCCAGGCTTGATGGGGTTAATTCAATCTCCTAGAGCCATTTCTTAACATATTAGTTTAGAATCAATCCAAGCTCCTATTTTTTAATCAAAATAGTATTCAGAATATGATTCCTAAAGATTATATTTTGCTAGATTTGCGATACATATCTGGTCGGTATGACAGATTGCATTCGCACTTGAGCTGCCTGGATAATCTAAAGTCAGTTGACCTTTAATAAAGGGGAGGAAAATGCCATCCTTAAAAGAGAGGCACAGCAGGTCACCTTAATATGCTTCTATCCTTAAAAATACACCAAGGAGTTTAAGCATTGCTTTAATCATTTCAGAAAAAATAATCTGCAAGGAACAAACAGATATGTGTCTATATTAAATATGAATGTAATCTTTGTGTTTCACTGATGTCGTCTTGGGCAAACACAGATGGCAAGTGCTGGTGGCTACAAATTTCATTTCAGAAAGATGCAAAGAGAAACACTAAAGTTAACATTTCATTACCTTATTAACCTGCAAATAGGAAATTTGTTTTCTAAATTAACATATAAAAATCATTGTTGGATTGTATCTGTGTAGTAACAGATATGTAAAGACTTGTCAGTTCAAATACTTACACTTCCCATAAAATAGCAGTTCGACATGGTCTCCCGACGCCTACCCTCAGACAGCCTGTGATCCTCCAAAGAACTCCTTCTCTACTCCCTTCTCATCTCCCCCTCTCACAACTGTATACAAGACTTCTCCCATGGATCTGCTATACTCTGGAACTCTTTTCCCAATCATATCAGACACTCGCCAACCCTGAGAACCTTCAAAAGAAACCTGAAGACCCATCTCTTCCATCAAGCCTACCACCTGCAATGAGACCCGGTCCACCGCACTGTCCACGCTCAGCACTTCCCCTCTCCTACTGTATCCCCACCCATTCATTGTAGACTGTGAGCCTTCGCAGAAAGGGTCCTCTCCCTCCTGCACCTGTATGATTTGATTGTCCATACATATTTTACTTGTCCTCGCCTGCCCTTTCCATATGTAAAGTGCCATGGAATCTAATGGCGCTATATAAATAATAATAATAATAATTCTGGATGAAGAATGTTGTCTGTTTACACTGAATTGTCTCACCCTCTTTTATTACCCTGGAAAAAATAAATATTTATTATTTTAGCTCCATTTATTGCATGGCGTTTTACATGTGAAAAGGGCATACATAGAAAAGAACAATATTCATGAACAATACAAAGCACAGGCAGGTACAGGACAAGAAAGGATCCTGCCCACAAGGGCTTACAGTCTACAATGGATGGGTGAGGTTACAGTAGGTGAGGTGAGAGGACCCTACCCGTAAGGGCTCTCAGTCTAGAGGGAATGGGTGAGGATACAGTAGGATAGGGTAGAGTGTGTTGTGCAGCGTTTTGGTGGACTGAGGCTGACTGGTTGTAGGCTTGTCAGAAGAGGTGGGTTTCCAGGTTACTTTTGACAAGGAAAAACTCTACTTGCCAACTTTTAGAAAATTTAAGGAGGAGTAGTTCTTTTTATGAAGAGTGGCAAGTATCAAGGCTCACTTTGGGAAAGAAGATGGGAATGCAGGTGTATCACGGTCCGCGCTGCTCCAGGCTCAAAAAACTCACCAAAGAGTCAGAAAATCATCAAGCAGATTCTCAAGCTTTATTCTCCTTCCTCCAACGCGTTTCGGCGCCTTGCCTGGCACCTTCCTCAGGGATATTCCTGAGGAGCGCGGACCGTGATACACCTGCATTCCCATCTTCTTTCTGGATTACACCACTGTTCAGTGGTCGGTGGAGGTCTTGCAGCAGCTCTTGATTTTTTATGCCTTCAAACCAGTTGTGGGGATCACAACTGCACCAGGTGAGTGGTTTCATAGCATCACCCTGTTTACAGTGTCACTAGTGATAGGGCACTATTGCGCCTCTTGTCCCCCACCCCTTTATATTTTCTTCAAGGCTCACTTTGGGCACTTTGGTCAAATGATCCAGTGACCTGTTTTTGCATGGTCAGGTCCTCTGCCTGTTGCGCTAATGCCTTCTTTTCTGTCCAAATGCTTATAATTCAAATTGTCTTTCTTCTCTCTTCTTAGTTTGCTCCTCTCCAGGTGTGCATTTTCCCATTTTAATCTGCCCTATCATATTCTGGGTTATATGTTTATCTTTTGATGCACTTACTTGCTGGCTATATCTGTAGGTGGACTTGTGTTTTAGAGTTCTAGTCCTTCACCTTAAGTATTTACTCTATTGGTCAGAGACTGTGAGCCCTCGTGGACAGGGTCCCTGCCCCTCCTGCACCTGTACGTCCTGATCGCCTAGATTTAGTGTACTTGTTCTTGTCTCCCTCATCCTCATGTAAAGCGCCATGGAACCTAATGGCGCTATATAAATAAATTAATAATAATAATAATAATAATAATAATAATTGGGTATACAACAGTTTTGCTCCTGCAGTGAGTTGCTTTGTTTTCTTTCCCAGCACCTATTCCATTCACCTCTTTTTAGTTCCTGTGAGGCTTAATTTACTTTATTAATTATAGCTTTTCTTATTTTCCCTCTCTTTTATATAAATGTGTTTTACTTTTCTCACTCTGTTTTTTTGTATCTTACAGCAAACCTTCCTCTCACCTTGATGGCAGTATGCTTTGCACACTCCTCTGGTCCTTCAGATACTACAAGAAACCCTGTGGCGACTTCTTACGGAATCAGGTCCACAGTGGTATTTTGAGTTTTGCAGCAAGGATCTTTCTAGTCTGTAAAGCAAGGGTAGGGAACTCCAGTCCTCACGGGATGCAAACAGTGCAGTTTTTCTTATTCCTTAGTATTGCACAGGTGATAATATAATCTGATCCTTGAGTGTCTGTTTTGGTGCTGTTACTGAAAATCACTATTCAAAAATGAACATTGATTTTACTGCCATATGCTGACCATTTAGTGGTAGATGCTAGTGCTACACAAAAAATACAGTGCTGTGAAAGAGTGTTTGGCCTTTTTCTGATTTCTTATTCGCCGCGTGTTTGTGACAATTAAATGTTTCAGAAAACAAACAAATTTTGAATATTAGACAAAGAGAACACAAATAAATAAAAAAAACAGTTTATAAATGATGCTCTATATTTTTAAGGGAAAAATAAATCCAAACCTTCAGAGCCTTTCGTGAAAAAAAGTGCTGGTCTTCCCTCCCTTAAAACATTAATTAGGGAGCTTTCACACTAGTGTTTTTTTGCATCCGGCAGGGATCCAGGTCATTTTCAAAAACTGGAATGCAAACCGGATCTGGCTAGTGCCCATAGTACACATAGCCTTGTTATTCATTTGTTAGCCATTATGCAAGTTCACATTTTTCATAGTGTGTAGTGTGCAGTGGTTTTTATCTTTTAATTATTATAATTATCATATTTTTGCTAGCTAGAACCTTCACACATATGAATTGACAGTCGATTTCTAATTATTAGTATTACTATATTTTTCTGACTGTGCACCCTTCCCCCACCCTGCAGCCATGCTAAGTCCTCCATCTTACCATATCCAAGTCCAAGACATACCCATCAATGCAGGTTTTAATTGCATTCAGAGGCATATAAATACCCACACATGCAGCAGTATACCACAAGTTGAGGCACAAGGTTAGGACCCAATAAAAAGAGAAACACCTTGGCACAGTTATCGGGCTCTTATGCAATGGCCAGTGCTAAGTTTTCTCAGTTTCCTCTATAATCTGTAGCAGTTTCTGCAATGCCCTTTTCCTAATATACATTTGCCTAATGCCGGCTTCACACCACGGATTTCAGGTGTCAGGTTCTTTCTGGTGTTTTGCAGGATCCACTGGACAGAACCTGACAGCACAGAATGAGTAGCAAGTGTGGGCAAATATGCCCTTCAATCTTGTTTTTTGCAGGATTCGGTTTCTGCTGCTCTCCATGGTGCTGAACGATCAGCCGTGTCTCTGAAATGCTGCTGTCCATGGTGTTGAATGTGCACGGCAGCATTTCAGAGACTGCACCGTGATCTTCATCGGATCCTTGAAACAATCCAATTTTTTAGTGGATCAGGCGCCAATAGGCTCCCATGTTATGGGCTCCGGATTGCCCCGGATCAGGAAGGATCCGATTTTGTCCGATTTTTGCACTGGTGCCAAAAAATTATGCTGACTCCGATATTGTGCCCAGTGAAAAACTGGACAAAATCGGATCAGGGATAAAAACAACAAAACCGGGTGGCCAACTAGCACTACTCCAGCACCATATGGAAAAATGGGAGCAAAACCTGATCAGGTTCTGTCCTGTTCAAACCGGACAGAACCTGACAGATGAAAACCATGGTATGAAGTACCTTACCTGTATACAGTACAGACCAAAACTTTGGACACACCACCTCATTCAAAGAATTTCTGTATTTTCATGACTATGAAAATTGTAGATTCACACTGAAGGCATCAACACTATGAATTAACACACGTGGAATTATATGCTGAACAAAAAAGTGTGAAAGAACTGAAAATATGTCTTATATTCTAGGTTCTTCAAAGTAGCCACCTTTTGCTGTGATTACTGCTTTGCACACTCTTGGCATTCTCTTGATGAGCTTCAAAGCAGCAAAGCACCCCCACACCATCACACCTCCTCCTCCTCCATGCTTCATGATGGGATCCAGGCATGTAGAGTCCATGCGTTCACATTTTCTGCGTCGCACAAACACACGGTGATTGGAACCAAAGATCTCAAATTCGGACTCATCAGACCAAAGCACAGATTTCCACTGGTCTAATGTCCATTCCTTGTGTTCTTTACCCCAAACAAGTCTCTTCTGCTTGTTGCCTGTCCTTAGCAGTGGTTTCTTAGCAGCTATTTTACCATGAAGGCCTGCTGCACAAAGTCTCCTCTTAACAGTTATTGTAGAGATGTGTCTGCTGCTTGAATTCTGTGTGGCATTGACCTGGTCTCTAATCTGAGCTGCTGTTAACCTGCGATTTCTGAGGCTGGTGACTCGGATGAACTTATCCTCCGCAGCAGAGGTGGCTCTTGGTCTTCCTTTCCTGGGGCGGTCCTCATGTGAACCAGTTTCTTTGTAGAGCTTGACGGTTTTTGTAACTGCACTTGGGGACACTTTCAAAGTTTTCCCAATCTTTCGGACTGACTGACCATTTCTTAAAAAAATGATGGCCACTCGTTTTTCTTTACTTAGTATTTGTATTACGGCAAGAAAAAAGCAGCTAACAGTCTATTCAGTAAGACGATCAGCTGTGTATCCACCAGACTTCTGCACAACTGATGGTCCCAACCCCATTTATAAGGCAAGAATTCCCACTTATTAACCCTGTCAGGGCACACCTGTGAAGTGAAGACCATTTCCGGTGACTACCTCTTGAAGCTCATCAAGAGAATGCCAAGAGTGTGCAAAGCAGTAATCACAGCAAAAGGTGGCTACTTTGAAGAACCTAGAATATAAGACATATTTTCAGTTCTTTCACACTTTTTTGTTAAATATATAATTCCACATGTGTTAATTCGTAGTTTTGATGCCCTCAGTGTGAATCTACAATTTTCATAGTAATGAAGATGCAGAATAATCTTTGAATAAGAAGGTGTGTCCTAACTTTTGGTCTGTACTGTACATAACCTTGCTATTCATTTGTTAGCCATTATGCTAGTTCACATGTCTCATAGTGTGTAGCGGATTCTCTCTTATAATTATCATTGATTTTCAATGGGTACTCCGGTTGGTGCATCATGTTACTGCCAGATCCAGCAGAAACCAGTTTTTTAATGACCTCCAAAAACACAACATGTTCCATTTTCTGGAGTCAGTAAAAAAAACGCCACCAATCGGATCCAGTATGATCCAGCATAAATTAAAATGCAAGTGAGTAGGCACTGGATTCAGTTTTACTAATTCACACAGGATCTGGTAAAAATAGATCCAGAATGCGTACTAAGCATGTGGGTCTCACTAGCAGGTAGAAAGATTGGTAAGCTTTATCTCCCCGCTTTCCTGTTGCTTGCTTCTAGGGCCGCCCATTAAGCTTCATGAGTATTCACTGCAGTGAACTTCAATGGCCAATCACAGAAGCTCACTCTCTGTGAGAGTGTCAGTGATTAGCTGTTGCACTCAAAGTGTGCCCCAATAATCTGTACCAGTGTCTGAGCTTGGTTGCTATATACTTTATTGTATGACAACCAACCTGCTGACAGGTAGAACTAGGCAGCTGGTGGTGGCAGCCTGAAGCTATCCACTTTATCTGTGCTGAGAATGAAAAATACAGAACCCCTACACATTTTTTTACATTATTTATTTTATACACTATGATTAGGGATTAGTGAGTAGTCAAATACTCAGACTCACTATACTCGTGCCGAGTACATCGTAATACTCGGGTATTCAGTGTGAGTCCAATCTTCATCAATGGGAAATGCGAGTAATTATCTGCTGGACCCAAAAAAGTGGTCTGGGGGCTGAGAAAAAGGCTGAAATGGGTGCATGATTGCCGTAAGAACGAGTTAAGATGAAGGAGATCTTATGACAGCTCAGTATGTAAGTGCTGTAAAGAGAGTGATATGCCATAGGGGCTGTGTGATTGTTAACGCAGGAAGAAGCCACCCATCATCCTCACAAGGGCTTCACAATTATAAAGCTAGAACTTATTGCACTGTAGTTCCACTGCCACTGCTCAATGTGCAGGCATAGTGTCTCCAAAAATTAGCCCAAGGGGCTGTATCATGGTTGATGATGGAAGCAAGCCTCAAGGGCCAAACAATGAGGCTAGCACTACTAGCACAGTAGTTGCAGTGCCTAATGTCCAGGCATTGCCATACTGTCTCCAAAATGTAGCCCAAGGGGCTGTATCATGGTTGATGAAGGAAGCAGCCTCAGGGGACAAACAATTATGAAGCTAGAACTACTAGCATAGTAGTTGCAGTCCCCAATGTCCAAGCATAGCCATTGTGTCTCCAAAAAGTAGCCCATATATGGACAAAGAACGCTGGGTCATCCTATTCTCAACCCGTTGCTAGTTCATCACCCCGTCAGGAGTCACAGGAAACATTTGACCCCAACCTTGGCCACTCCGAGGATCTGTTTGGTCCATATCCTTTTGTTACCTGTGGCCTCTCACCACGCGACATTGAAGAGGAACGTGAGGAGGTATTGTTTGTTCATTCCCAAATATTTGAAAACCCATGGCCAGAAGAAATCCACTTTCATCCATGTGATATACCGGGTGAAGAGGTGGAGGCTGATGGTGATTACACACAGTTATCATCTGACCAAAAAGGAAGGAGGATGACATGGACGACGAGGTGGTCGATGATGAGACCACCAATCAGACCTGGACCACTGGCACACATAGCCAGCACTGCAGCACAGAGGAAGAAGGTGGCTACGTAGCACAACCAAAAGGCACCAAGGGCTACTGGTTTAAGCAGCGTGCGAAGTGTCTCAACTGTTGCCAAGAGCAATCCCTCTGTGCCCCAAGTCAAGGCAAGGGTGCGTTCAGCTGCTGTCTGGAAATTTTTTTCAGATAGTCCTTCTAACTAAATGCTGTGATCTGTAGCATCTGCCATCCAAAAGCACTACCAGTATGCAGAAACACATGGCAGCCAAGCACCCTAGTCGGTGGGCGGAACAACAGAGTACAAAACCGGCATCTGCGGGTCACACCACTGCCATGTCGCCTGTGATAAATCCTTACCAATCTTCTGGGCAGGAAGCATGTGATCATACCTCTTACTCACAACTGCGGTTGCACAGACGCATGACACAACAAGCTCATCATGTTTGTTCCAGCCAAGCGTTCAGTTGTCCGTGCCCCAGATCTATGAAAGGAGGCGTAAATACCAAGCCACGCACCCACAAGCACAAATACTGAATGTGCACATTGCCAAGTTGCTAGCTGTGGAGATGTTGCCGCTTAGGCTTGTGGGGACACAGTCTTTCTGTTCGCAGCTGACACTTTTTCCCGGTGTACCTTCCCAGTGTTACACCAGCACGTCTTAAACAATCTAAAGTGTACTCTCACCAATGCTCTAACCGTGAATGTCCACATTACAACAGACATGTGGACATGTACTTGTGGACAGGGACAATACATCTCTGTCACGGCAGACTGGTTCAACCTGGTGGAGGGTGGGACAAAGTCTCAAACTGGTCCATCACATATCCTACTCACATCACGGATACCGCGCCCAACCTTAATCAGGGTTTCTGCCTCATGATATATGTCCTGTCTCCCTCTTCCTCCTCCGCCTCGTCATCCTATGCTGGATTACCCTCCACATCACTCCGAAGTTGGGAGCTGTTCAGCAGTACATCAGCAACGCAGCAACACACTCTGCTGAAGCTCATCTACTTAGGTGAAACACCACTCACTGCAGCAGAGCTGTGGAAAGGAATAAAACAACAGACCAATCAGTGGCTCTCCCCACTGCAACTCCAACCCGGTCTGGTTATCTGTGATAATGGGCGTAGCATGGTGGAGCTTTAAAGCTCGGGAAGCTGGTACACGTGCCATGCATGGCTCACGTGCTGAACCTAGTGGTGCAGATATTTAAAAAAACAGACCCTGACTTGCCATACCTACTTGAGAAGGTGAGCTGTAATTGCGCCCATTTTCGCCATTCCTCAACCACTGTTGCCGATCTTGCAGCACTTCAAAAGCAATTTAATTTGCCAAACCACTGACTCATTTGCGACCTGCCAACACGGTGGAACTCAACATATCATAAGTTGGGCAAGGATAAGTGAGCAGCAGAGGGAACTTGCTGAATACCAGCTTGAACATGCCCGTCAGACTGAGACTCAGCCAAGACACATAACAAATGTTGAGTTGGTGTGGATTGCTGACATATATTATTTATATAGCATCATTAGATTCCATGGCGCTTTACATATGAAGTGGGGAGAAAAAGGACAAATACAGTATATATGGCAATCAAGTCTTACAGGAAGGAAGACATTTGTGAGGTGCTTGATAACTTTGAGTAGCGCAACAAGCTTGTGAGCAGTGATCAGGCTATTAATAGCATAACCATCTCTATGCTATGTTTGCTGAAATAATCTAAAATTGAAATCTGAGTGCCCAGCAGCTGGGTATGGAGCAAGATTTCACAATGGGTGATCCTACCCAGCCCAGCCAATCTCATCAGGCAAGATTAGGGGATGAAGATGATGAGGAAGAAGAGGAGGGAGAGGACTTCTTTTTCAGTGGTACCGAGGGGACCCCTCATGCTACAGAGGGGACTCCCAACCCCAGCTTCATGTCTATCCAGCATGGGTGGGCTGGAGAGGAGGAGGTGGAGGAGGAGAATCAGTGTGAGGAGAGCATGGGTATTGTTCCTCCTTCTGGGGTCACTGAACCTCTTTGCAGCTTAGCACAAAAGACAGCGGTGCTGGCTGCGTGTCACTTGTGCAGTACCATACATGCTATTCAATGTGAAAACAGCACCGCAACGGCAAAAAAAATGGCCTGCAGGGGTAAATGTGACCCCATAAATAGCTGGAAAAACTGTCACTACTTCCTGACCTAATACTTTCAGGTCTGAGAAGAGCTGAAATATTGCTTACTGTACTATGTGGTACTGTAACGCTCCTGCCTGTCTCCCTGCACTACTGTCACCTAGTATTACAATACTGATAGCTCTCACAAGAGCTTTTCAGTTTTACAGAGGATTTCTGGACAATTTGCATGAGCTCCCTAGCAGCTGCTCACACTCTCCCCACACTAGCTGTGTTCTGCATGCAATGTGCAGAAAATGGTGGTGGCAGGGCTTATATAGAGCCTATGAGTCATAGGCTATGACTCATGTATGACGCTGGGTGGCCTGCCAATCATAGTAATGCCACAACCAAGAAGGTACTAGCATTGCTGTGATTGGCTAATGCTGGGCGCGAGATCCAAATATTGCGAGGCGAGTAGTGAAACACTCGTTATCTTTCAAGTGCCGTGAGTACCGCATTACTCGCCGAATACTTGCAAATACACGTGCTCATCCCTAACTATGATGGAAGGTTTGTTGTCTTACACTAATGTATATGGCAACCAAGCACAGACACCAGTGCAGTTTGTGAGGGTGCACTGACTGCAACAGCCAATCACAGACACTTTCACAGAGAGTGAGCATCTGTTATTAGCCATTGCAGTTCAATATAGTGAATATTCATGAAGCATAATGGGCAGCCCCGGAAGCAAGCAGTTGGAGGCTAGTAGGTTCTATCCATATCTGCCTGTCTACCTACATGTATTTTGAAAGATACTCAAAAGGATTTGGGAAAAAACTGTAAAAACCTGATAGAGCCGGAGATGACCGCATCGGTATTATTCCGGATCCGGCTAATGAATCTGTTACAATGCCAGTGTAGTTATCACATTCCGCATCAGGTTTAACAATGTAAAATGGATATGGTCAAATGCAGTTGGGTGCAGTTTGCGCCGAATCCCCTGCGGGATGCAAAAAACTAAGTGTGAAAGCCCCCTAAACTGTGGTTTACCACAGCTTTGAGAAACTGAGTTAAATTTCCCTAGCCACACCCAGGCATGATTACTGCCACACCTGTTCTCAATCAAGAAGTCACTTAAATAGGACCAAGAAGATTTATGTTAACAGAGTTTGGGAGTGCTGAAGCAGCAAACTATTTAGAAAGGAGTTTGAAGGTTACAAATCTCTATTAAAATTATATACAACACGACGTGTTTCCACAGCAAACAGCTGTCCATTAGGTGGATTTACATTATGCTCTTTAGGTGGACACATTAGGTGGTATTTAATGTGTCCACCTAAAGAGCATAATGTAAATCTACCTGATGAAGACAGCTGTTCGCTGTGGAAATGCGTCGTGGTGTATATAATTTTACTAAAGAGGTTTGTAACCTTCAAACTCCTTTCCAAATATTTTGCTGCTCCAGCACTCCCAAACTATGTTAACAATATCAACTGGGGGGAGGAAGGTAGAGACTTTCTTGATCTCAGAAAATGATGTGAGGGAACAGTTTAGTAAGCTGGTCATTGGTAAAGCAGCAGGGCCTGATGGTATCTGTCCACGTGTCCTCAGAGTGTGTGAAAATCAGTTGTGCACTGTCTTCCAGCACCTGTTTAACTGGAGCTTACAATCACAGAGAGTACCAGTTCTATGGAAGACTTCTTGCCTGGTGCCGGTTCCCAAGACTACCCGAGCTCCCAGAACGACTATAGACCGGTGGCCTTAACATCGCACGCAATGAAGTCCTTGGAGAGAATTGTACTTGCCTACTTGTGTCCGAGGGTGTCTGCTTTTATGGACCCCCTTCAGTTTGCGTATCGGCAGAGTCTGGGGGTGGACGATGCTGTAGCGTATCTGCTACAAACAGTACATTCCTTTTTGGACAATGATGGAACCACTGTACGTGCCATGTTCTTCGATTTCTCCAGTGCATTCAACACCTTACAGCCACTATTACGTAAAAAGCTGGTTGAAATGGTGGTTGATGAGGGACTAGTGAATTGGATCATTGATTACCTGTCGGACAGGCCACAGTCGTAAGGTTGGGGGCGGCCATATCGGATAGTGTTCGGAGCAGTGTTGGATCCTCTCAGGGAACGGTATTGTCGCCATTCCTTTTTACGTTATACACAGCTGATTTTCAGTATAAATCAGACCTTTGTCACCTTCAGAAGTACTCTGATGACTCAGTGATAGTCGGAGGTATTGAGAGAGGCCGGGGGGAGGAGGAATACAGAAGGGTGGTCTCGGACTTTGTTGACTGGTGCCAGGCTAACCATTTAGAACTCAACGTAAAGAAAACCAGGGAGTTGGTGTTGAGTTATGGAAGGTGCAGGAAGGATTGCTTACCTATCACTATTGATGGTCAGGATGTGGAGATGGTGGAGAATTTAAAATATTTGTGGGATCACCTGGACAGCAAGCTTGATTGGAGGTGCCATATGGAGAAGGTTTGCAAGAAAGGGATGAGTAGACTTTACTTCCTAAGGAAGTTAAGGTCGTTTAATGTGTGTAGCAAAATGCTTGAAATGTTCTACCAATCTATTGTGGCGAGTGCAATCTTTGTTGCAATAATATGCTGGGGTAGTAGTGTGCGCACAGCTGACGCTAATAAGCTGAATAAACTTATCAAGAAGGCTAGTGCGGCGGTGGGTCTACAACTTAGGACTTTCGAGGAGGTATTAGAGGATAGAATTAATAAGAAATGCAAGGCTATAATGAGCAACAATACACACCCGCTCTCTGAACTGTTTGCGAAGCAGAAAAGCACATTCAGCAAGCGTCTAATCCAACTAATGTGTAAAAAGGAAAGATACAGAAAATCGTTTGTTCCGACAGCTGTGGGGATGTTTAACAAATGTATAAGTGTAAAGCATCCCAAGACTATGTGAAGTTCTATGTGTATGGGGGGAATAGGTGAGGTACATGTACCAGTCTACCCGTATCTGCTGTCCATATAGACTTATTTTGTAAAGTGTGAAATGTTCTTGATCTTTGTTCTGCTGCTGTAATACTGTAATTTCCTCCAGAATCAATAAAGTTTATCTTATCTTATCTTATCTTAACATACATCTCCTGTATCTGTTAAACAACCCTCCGGATTGTGGAGTGAGCTGCTGGCTGCCGCACATTGTATGAGGGCTGAAGAAGCTGCCATGACGTGGATCCTCTGACGTACAAGTCACATGACCAGCCGACGTCCCACGTGACCAGGAGACACAATGGAGGAGCCACCGGAGCCCGGACCGGGCAATCCAACAGAGCGGTCCCGCAGATTGAAGTAGAGAGGTGACCTCCTACATCTCAAAGCTTGATCCCCACTAGACCATCAGGTGCTTCTCAAAAAGGTGCTAGGCCTGGTGCAATACATCATGACGTATAACCTGGGCCTACGAGAAACAGAGGTGGGGCAAATCACACTGCTGAAGTGATCTGAAATGAAGGACCTATGTACCATTCTGTACAGTATTGAAATATTGACGAAGATGTTTAGTGATGATTATGTCATTATCAGCATGACTATTCCCGTCATTTACATGCTGGAGAACTCTTTAAACAGTATTCAGAGTCAGGTGGTGGCACTAGAGGAGGGGGAGGAATTACAGAAGGAGTCATATGCGGAAGGGCTCACAAGATCTCTAAGGTGCAGTTCACAGTTTATGAATGAGGGTCTACATTATGCTTGCTCAGAACCTTCTTTATCTGGGCCTGGATCCAACTCCAAAAGCTTCTGGGCATCAGTGCAGATCAATACTTGACTCACAAAAGCTTTTAAGCAGACCTCTGATTCCCAGGCTATAGTATGAGTGAAGACCAATGCATAATCAACCATCTGTCTTACCCCATACTCAGACAGGCGGCTGGAGACTTGGGAGCTGTGGGGAAGCAAGTGGGATTGGGGTGACACCTCTGAGGACTGGTGTATTTGTAATGTTGAAGTTGAGGTGGAGGAGAGCCCACTTGCTGAAGCGCTTGCTATCCATTCAAGCACCTGCTCTTTTTGTGCCTCATCTAGAATTGGTATCGATCGTCGTCTGAGTCATGTCCGTACGAAATGGATAATTTCAGAATCTCCAAGGAAAGAAGTAGACATCTAACTTTGCATGGAAGATGCTCTTTCTCCAGGAGATGTTACTGTTGCTTTCCCACGTACCCCACGGACACAAACTATTTTCCATCACGCCTATTCCCCCTTCCACCAGCAGCAGGCCTTTTGCCACTCATTTTGTATGTGAACAAATTGTCAACTCTGCAGTTGTTGGCAGAAAATATTCTGATGGAAATCGAGCAGAGCTGATTGGCCAGACAGTGGTACTAGGCACAAAAAATTATGTTTGCTTGTTGCAGTAAACAATTATTAGAATGAACTACACTCAAGGTGTATTTGGTTGTATTAAACGTGGCCTACAGTGAAGGTTTAGTGAACACTGATTTTAAGCAAAATATGATAGATTTGCTTGTTGCAGTAAAAAATTAGTAGAATCAACTACACTGAAGGTGTAACTTCTTTTACAAGTGGGCTACACCACTGTGGGACACTGTTAGTCTGCTACTAGCCTGAACAAAGTGCCTGGACTAGCTGCAGCAAAAATAAAATGCCTAATTAAGACAGGTGGTGTAGCTTTCTTCACAGCAGTGCTACACTACCTGCCCTAATGGATTCAAAGAGCTACAGTGTTGGCCAAAAGTATTGACACCCCTGCAATTCTGTCAGATAATACTTAGTTTCTTCCTGAAAATGATTGCAATCACAAATTCTTTGGTATTATTATCTTCATTTAATTTGTCTTCAATGAAAAAACACAAAAGAGAATGAAGCAAAAAGCAAAACATTGATCATTTCACACAAAACTCCAAAAATGGGCCAGACACAAGTTTTTATAAAATTCAAGAATGCGCACATAGGGTGATATCTTCTTTGAAGAAGGACAAAAGGTTATACAAAGAGGCTGCTCACCTGATGTAGTTGTAAAAACCCACAACTGGTAATGATCGCTCAGATACAAGTAGCTGCTGCAGGACCGTACTCTCCACAGATCCCTGTGGTATAATCAGCTCCCAGGACACAGTACCTCGAGGTCCGCGCTGCCACTTCAGAAAGGGACAAAAGAAGCCAGTACAAGAGAATGTCTGGATCAATGATCCTTCTTTCTCTCAAACCATTTTCTAGTGCTTTTTGAAGTGTGTTTTGGGTCATTGTCCTGCTGGAAGACCCATGACCTCTGAGGGAGACCCAGCTTTCTCACACTGGGCCCTACATTATGCTGCAAAATTTGTTGGTAGTCTTCAGACTTCATAATGCCATGCACATGGTCAAGCAGTCCAGTGCCAGAGGCAGCAAAGCAATCCCAAAACATCAGGGAACCTCCGCCATGTTTGACTGTAGGGACCGTGTTCTTTTCTTTGAATGCCTCTTTTTTTCTCCTGTAAACTCTATGTTGATGCCTTTGCCCAAAAAGAGAAACAATTCTTCCAAAACATTGTAGGCTTTCTCAGGTAAGTTTTGGCAAACTCCAGCCTGGCTTTTTTATGCCTCGGGGTAAGAAGTGGGGTCTTCCTGGGTATCCTACCATATAGTCCCTTTTCATTCAGACACCGACGGGTAGTACGGGTTGACACTGCTGTACCCTCGGACTGCAGGGCAGCTTGAACTTGTTTGGATGTTAGTTGAGGTTCTTTATCTACCATTCGCACAATCTTGTGTTGAAATCTCTTGTCAATTTTTCTTTTCCATCCACATCTAGGGAGGTTAGCCACAGTGCCATGGGCATTAAACTTCTTGATGACACTGTGCACGGTAGACACAGGAACATTCAGGTCTTTGGAGATGGACTTGTAGCCTTGAGATTGCTCATGCTTCCTCACAATTTGGTTTCTCAAGTCCTCAGACAGTTCTTTGGTCTTCTTTCTTTTCTCCATGCTCAATGTGGTACACACAAGGACACAGGACAGAGGTTGAGTCAACTTTAATCCATGTCAACTGGCTGCAAGTGTGATTTAGTTATTGCCTATTGTTAGGTGCCACAGGTAAGTTACAGGTGCTGTTAATTACACAAATTAGAGAAGCATCACATGATTTTTCTAACAGTGTCAATACTTTTGTCCACCCCCTTTTCTATGTTTGGTGTGGAATTAGGTCCAATTTGGCTTTAGGACAATTCTTTTTGTGTTTTTTTCATTGAAGACAAATTAACTGAAGATAATAATACCAAAGAATTTTCAGGAAGAAAATGAGTATTATCTGACAGAATTGCAGGGGTGTCAATACTTTTGGCCAACACTGTATATTACTGTGGCCAGATGCTGCGAGAAAGACTTACACAGCACTGGCACACACCTGACACACCTGCCTGGCAAAAACTAATAGAGACTGCTCTAACCTAGCCCTCAAAAGGGCTGCAATTAAAACTAGTCCCTGCTTCTATGAAGTAGCCCTGAAAAGGGTTGATAGACTACTAGTCCCTAGTCCCTATCCCTAATCGCTACTCCTATAGAGCAGCCATAAAAAGGGCTGATATTACTAGGAGGCTGGCAGTTATGGGGTAGGAGGGGGTAGCATTCTACTAGAAGGAGATTGGAAAGGCTATGGGCTGCATTATATGGAGGGTCTATGAGGTTGCACTATATGGAGAGCCATGATGCTGCACTATATGGAGAGCCATGAGGCTGCACTACATGGAGAGTTTTGAATCTGCACTATATGGAGAATTTTGAGGCTGCTCTTTTTCCATATGAAGGGCTATGAGGCTCCATTATACTATATGGAGGGCTCTGAGGCTGCAATATACTGTATGGAGAGATATGAGGCTGCATTATTCTATATGGAGAGATATAAGGCTGCATTATACTATATGGAGCACTATGAGGCTGCATTATACTATATAGAGGATAATGGAGGTACATTATAAAAATTGGATGAGTATAGTGGCTACCTTATGAATGGGGGACTATGGGATGCATTATAATACATAGACGACTATGGGGGTACATTGTAATGCAAGGAGGAACATGTGGATGCATTATAACAATTAAAGGACTATGGAAGTCTATGGCTGCACTATATGGAGAGCCATGAGGCTGCACTATATGGAGAGTTTTGAGGCTGCATTCTTCTATATGAAGGGCTATGAGGCTCCATTATACTCTATGAAGGGCTGTGAGGCTACATTATGCTATATGGAGGACTATAAGGCTGCATTACACTATATAGAGGATAATGGAGTTGCATTATAATAATTGGATGACTATAGTTGCTGCCTTATGAATGGGAGACTATGGGATACATTATAATACATAGACAAAAATGGGGGTACATTGTAATGTATGGAGGAATGTGTGGATACGTTATAACAATTGAAGGACTATAGTGGTGGGAGGAGGAAAGCATGATGAGGGACATATATACCACAATAAGGGCCATATTCCAGGAGGAGGACCATATAGAGCAGGATGAGGGACATTAATACATAATGAAGGGGGAGAGGGGTCAATCTTTGAGTCATTAAGGTATTTAGAACATTACATGTCTGGGGCCCCAAGAAAATGGGGTACTCAGGTATCGGGCAGTAAGTTGCGAGGGATGTCACGGGTGCTCCGTGCCAGAACCTGTGCCCTTGGGTGACATTAAAAAAGGGTGTATTTACAGGGATAGGGAATGTCAGTTGTGATGCCACCTGTAGATTCTGGTGAAGGCACCAACATTGCTTGGGCCTCCGGAGTGATGGGCGGCAGCAAGATGGAGTGGCTCCCTACAGGAGAAGCGGGGTCCCTGGGGCTAAGGGCAGGGATGGTGGAATAGGGCAGCACAGTCGTTTCTGTACAGAGTTGGAGTAGGGGAGCGCAGTCGGTGCAGTGCAGGATGAGTGGAAGGAGGGACACGCACACATTAAAGTCTTTTGGTACCTTTACTGATGACTGGTTACAGGTACACATGTCCAGAGTCAAGGAAAACACCTTGGGATCTCCACAGTGAGTAGGGTTGTAGGCCTCCTTATTTAGCTTTCCTGTTCTGAGTCTGGCAGGTATGGAACCTAACCGGACCGTTACTTCTCTCTCTCTCTCCACACCCAGGTTGCTGCACTGAGGGCTCTCTCTTGGGCCACCACCATCTCTCTCCATGATCCCTAGTGCTCAACTGTTGGTGCTGCGGGTGTCCAGGAAGCTAAGCCTCCTCGGGATGCTGGTTTCTCTGCTGGGTCTATCTCCTCTGTCCCCTGCAGACTCAGGCTCCAGTGACCGGTACTCTGATGGGGTGAGTCGGTATGACTCCTCTTCCCGGTAAAGTGTTTCTCTTCTTTGCTTTCGATCCCTACTCTGCAGGTCCTCCACTGACTTTGGTGTGTACTGGTTCGGGCCTAGCACTGCTCCGGTACCAGTTCAGCTCACTAGTCTCTGAGCTCCTGCAGCTCTTCTAGCATCTGCACACACTCTGTCTGACTCTGCCCCCAGCATCTGTATTGATAGGGAGAACTGGCTTAAGGCAACCAGTTGGGCCCCCCTACAGGCCTTGGGTGGAAGGTGTTGGGCATAAGTGGTTTACTCGATGTGGGAAATCCTTAGGTGTCCTAGGGAAGCCAGTGACCACCTGGCTCAGGGTGCCACATTCTACCCTAGTTAACCTCAGTACTCCCAGACTGAGCAAAGTGTTTTATACATAACATATATAAACAATCATAATAACAAACATATACAAAGTCTCAAATTTAAAAATGTACAAACACTATTGAAAATTTGATAAAAATAAGAATAATATGAAAAGCAGTCCTTACGGCGCTAGTCCATCCACCGCAGGCTGTAAAAATAAGAAAAGTAGATTTTAGCCACCACTAGTCCTGTGGCTGAAGTCCAAGGTAAACAAACAGGTAAAATGCGGGGAAAAGGGTAAAGTCTCTGATGGCTTTGAACACATGAGGATTAACATACTTTACACTTTATATAATTTCCCTATGGGTGTCTCTGCTTAGGAGGCCGGGTCTCACCTTCTCTCTACCCCAGGCACTTTCTATTCCCAACTTAATGTGCATGGGGCTGTGCCCAGTTCCTTCACCCTTCTATACACTACTATTTACTTGTTTATTTACACAAGTCACTGGTTACTGTGATACATTTTACACCCACTCTCCATACCTAGTTGGTGCCTGTCCTTGGGTACTGCGACATGACCTATGTGTACTAGGTGTTTCTTGTGTACTAACCTCTCTTTGAGGTGGTAAGGTAGGTAGCTGTCTGCGAAGCCTTGGTCTTACTGTAAGACTAGCAGGTTAGCTGATTGTAGGAATCTCTGGTTCTGGTACAACAGGCTGTACTTCATGTACTTGAACGGGTTCTACTGGTATTGGTTCTGGTTCTTCTACAGGTTAAATTGGAAGCTGATTTTCTACCGGTTGATAAAATGAGAGCACTGGCACTATGACTGCTCCATTGTATTGGGGTCAGTCTTCTGGGAAATCTCCTAATTCAGTATGAATCACTCTTTCTCTGGTTTCTGTAACTGTTAATGGTTAGCTTACTTCTGGTGATTTCAATTGATCAGGGCATTTCTTGAGATGATCTCTTGATACTGTTGCAGTTGTTCTACCTTCATCTCGGCTAATTACGCAGGTTTTTAAGTTGTCAAAGTTGAATTGCATAACAGTATATGGTTCAGATTCCCATTGATCATCTAGTTTGTTGTTTCTTCTTTTTCTTTTTAGAACTAGTTCACCTAATAACAAGGGTTCAGCTGAGGCATGTTTGTTGAAGTCATGTTCTTGTTTACTTCTAATTTGATCTAAGTTCTTTTCCACACATTCCTGAATTTTCTTGTATTGTTGTTGACGGTGATAATTCCAGTCTTATTCTGAAGTATCTTGATTTGGTTCTACAGTTCCCATCTCCAAGTCAATTGGGAGTTTTCCAGGTCTTGCTCCCATTAAGTAGGCTGGTGTATAACTTACAGAGATATGATTGTAGATATCCACTAAGTCAGGTAGTTTTTCTGGCCACTGATTCCTTTCTTCAAATGGTAAAGTTTTTAACATGTCGATGACAATGTTGTTCATTTTCTCACAAAGACCATTTGTTTGTGGATGATACAGTGTAGTCCTGATCTTCTTGCAACCACACTCAGAATGGGTCACAGTTAACAGTGGGGTACCACAGGGGTCAGTGTTGGGCCCGCTTCTTTTTAATATATTTATTAATGACCTTGTAGGGGGCATACAAAGTAGAATCTCAATATTTGCAGATGACACTAAACTCAGCAGGGTAATCAATACAGAGGAGGACAATTTTATATTACAGGAGGATTTATGTAAACTAGAAGCTTGGGCTGATAAATGACAAATTAGTTTTAATGGGGATAAATGTAAGGTCAGGCACTTGGGCAGAGGAAACAAAAGGTGTAATTATGTGCTTAATTGTAAAACACTGGGCAAAACTATCACTGAAAAAGACCTGGGTGTATGGGTAGATAACAAACTCACATTTAGTGGCCAGCGTCAGGCAGCTGCTGCAAAGGCAAATAAAATAATGGGATGGATTAAAAGAGGCATAGATGCTCATGAGGAGAACATAATTTTACCTCTATACAAGTCACTAGTGCGACCACACTTAGAATACTGTGTACAATTCTGGTCTCCGGTGTATAAGAAAGACATAGCTGAACTAGAGCGGGTCCAGAGAAGAGCGACAAAAGTCATTAGAGGACTAAGGGGTCTGCAATACCGAGACAGCTTATTAAACTTGGGGTTATTTAGCTTGGAAAAACGAAGGCTTAGGGGTGATCTTATAATAATGTATAAATATATGAGGGGATAGTACAGAGACCTTTCTAATGATCTCTTTACTCTTATGCCTGAGACAGGGACAAGGGGGCATCCTCTACGTCTGGAGGAAAGAAGGTTTAATCATAATCACAGACGTGGATTCTTTACTGTAAGAGCAGTGAGACTATGGAACTCTCTGCCACATGATGTTGTAATGAGGGAGTCACTACTAACATTTAAGAAGGGCCTGGATGCCTTTCTTGAAAATTATACTATTACCAGTTATATATACTAGATTCTTTGATAGGGCGTTGATCCAGGGATCTAGTCTGATTGCTGTATGTGGAGTCAGGAAGGAATTTTTTCCCCCAATGTGGAGCTTAGTGTTGCCACATGGTATTTTTTTGCCTTCCTCTGGATCAACATGTTAGGCTATGGGTTGAACTAGATGGACTTAAGGTTTTTCTTCAACCTTAAAAACTATGTTACTATGTATACAATCATAGGAACTCTTGGAATAGTTGTGATTCAAAGGCAGAATCTTGATCTGTTAGTACCTGGTCTGGGTACCCGTGCGGTCGACAGAAACAATTCTGGAAGGTCTTGACTGCTACCTCTGCAGTTAAGTCTTTAAAGCCACGTGCACACGTTGAGTATTTGATGAGTTTTCTACCTCAGGATTTGTAGCCAAAACCTGGAGTGGATAATTAAATACAGAAGTGGTGCAGGTGTTTCTTTCTGACTTTTCTTCTGATTGCTCCACTCCTGGTTTTGTCTACAAATCCTGAAGAAAAAAATCATCAAATACTCAGCGTGTGCACGTGGCCTAACTGGTGCTACAATAAGAATCTGGAGTAGTGGTCAACCATGGTAAGAGAGTAGGTATACCCTGTTCTGCTGGGTGTCAGCTTCACATGATCTAGGGCAACAATCTCTAGAGGCTTCTTAGTAACAATTGGTTGTAACAGAGCTTTCTGACTTGGCTGGTCTTTTCTTCTGAGGTCACAAAACACTAAATGATCTGAGAGAGACCAGTCAAGGAAAACACTGCGGGCAGCCGGCTAAAGCGCTCAAACACAGTGAAATCCATGATGCATTGCCCCCTGAAAATGTGAATATGGAAATGAAGTCCGTGGAGCCTCGGTCCTTCCCTGGAGGGATATCTGGCTAGTGCCGTGTTTGAGACTCTTAATCGAGGCTCCACGGACTCCATTTGCATTTTCTTCTGAGGTGACACGGTCCACAGTTCTTACACCATCTTTCAATGGAACCTCTCATGCCGACCCAGTAAAAGCAATCCTTCATCAACATCTCCAGTTTTTTCCAACCAAAGTGTCCTGCGTCATTGTGATAAGCTTCTAGTAACATCTGTACATCTCACTGATACCACGATCTGCCAGATCATGGGTTCTGGGATTAAGGTGACGTCTGCACAGTTTACCTTGATAGATGAACAATTTTCCCTTCTCTTTCCATAGGCGTTTGGCATCTTGTGGAGCATCTGGACTTAGACAGGAGTGTTCTTTGGTTATCAGCTCTATGATTAAGCCAACAGCCAGGTCACTGTCCTGGGTATCTTTCCAGCTGTGGTGTGATAATGGGTTAACTGTTTTCTCTTGACGTCTTTGCCTTGCCTGATGACATAAGGATTCACTTGGGCGGTGGAAGGCTGGCAACTCTACTTTTAGCTCATCCATGTCTTCTCCCACATCTGGTAGATTAGGCATTCTGGATAGGGCATCAGCATTGCCGTTCTTATGGCCTGCCCAGTATTTAACAGTGAAATCGTAGTTGGACAATCTGGCCATCCAATGCTGCTCAATGGCTCCCAGCTTTGCAGTCTCTAAATGTGTTAGAGCGTTGTTGTTGGTGAAAGCCGTGAACTTGGAGGACGCCAGGTAGTGTTTGAACCGTTTTGTGATTGCCCAGACTAAGGCTAAGAACTCCAACTTGAAGGAAATGTAATTCTCTGGATTCCTCTCTGTCGGACAGAGCTTCCTGCTGGCATAGGCTATCACTTTCTCTTTGCCTTTCTGTCTCTGTGCCAAGACAGCTACTAAGCCCTCGTTACTGGCATCGGTGTATAACAGGAACGGTAGACTAGTCAAGGTAGGACAGGATCTCTTCTCCAGTTAGGGCATCATTCAGCTGCTGCAAAGACTGTTCTCGTTCTGGTCCCCTCCGGAATGGAGGACCTCTTATCTTGCTCTTCTTGGATTGTCCTACCAGGAGATCTTGCATGGGCGCTGCCATCTTCGTATAGCCCTTGATGAACCTTCTGTAGTACCCGACCAGTCCTAAGAATTGGCGTACCTCTCTGAAGGTAGTTGGCGCTGGCCAGTCCTTGATGACTGTGATCTTGTTCGGTCCGGTGCTACGCCTTCTG
The DNA here is from genome assembly GCA_033576535.1 of Allobates femoralis. Lineage (NCBI taxonomy): Eukaryota > Metazoa > Chordata > Amphibia > Anura > Aromobatidae > Allobates > Allobates femoralis. Next base: position 149,967,637 of record JARQOC010000010.1, on the reverse strand, counting down.
CACTGACCACATGTCCCAGGTACTGAACTTTTCGTTTTAGCAGGTGACATTTTAAATTTTATGTTAAACTCACATTAACCCATCGGTGTTCTGAAGGCTGTCTTCTCACGGTCTTCTTCTGCAACAGAGACCTGCCAGTACCCACTAGTAAGATCTAAGGTTGAGAAGTAATTGGCAGACTTTAATGCAGCAAGTGACTCTTCTATACGGGGTAACGGGTATGCATTCTTGTGTGTTACTTTGTTGATCTGCCTATATTCTACACACATTCTCATACTACCATCTTTCTTTTTAACCAATACCAGTGGTGCTGCCCAGGGGCTACAACTATCTCTAATGACCCCTGCATCCTTCATGTTCTGTAGCATTTCTTTTACTTTCTGGTAGTGTGTTGGTGGTATAGGCCTGTATTTTTCCTTAATGGGTGGATGGTTTCCTGTGGGTATGTGATGGTGTACCCCTTTAATTCTCCCAAAATCAAGTGGATGCTTGCTAAACACTTAATCATATTCCTGAACTACCCGATAAACTCTGTTTCTGGTGAGAAGGTGTGTTATCACTTCCTACATGGAGCTCCTGACACCATTTCTCTAGCTGTTTCTTGGAATCGTGAGGCTCATCTGACACTGACTGAGCTAGTGATTCAGCTTCATGTATGCAGTTGTTATCTACATGGTACAGTTTAGCAACAGTGGAATACTTTGGTAGCTTTATTTTGTCATCACTATAGTTTAACACACGTACAGGTACCCATCCTTTGCGTACATCAACCACCCCCCTGGCTGTCAGGGTGTAAGATTACTGTCAGACACCACCGACTCTACTACTGCCTGGTAGTCCTGCCCTCTGAGGCCTACTGCTGCCCAACACCAGATCATCATTTCACTTCTTGGTGGCACTACAATAGGAATTGGGTCTGTTACACATACGCTACCAATTTCACCATTTGATAGTGTTACCTGCTGCTGGTACACGATAGCTCAGATCTCCTACTGAAGAACCCTCCTCTCTCCTGGAGTAGCAGTATCTGCACTCTGTTGAAGCAAAAACAGCACTTCATCTAGACTGTTAACCATCACATTGGTACCCAGTATCACATGTGGATCCCGCTCATTTGGTTTGTCCTCAACCACAATGAGTCCCTGATTCTTTAATTCCACCCTGCCCACCTTTACGGTTGCCTCCCAATGACCCTCTACATTAATAGGTAACCTATTGGTTGCTACAGGGTTTGGAGGTTCAAGTTCTAGTTCAGATCAGAACCGTTTGTAAAGGATACTTGGGATGGTGGTCACCTGGGATCCAGTGACTATCAATGCAGTGGTAGCGATGCAGTCTATGATGATGGACAGGTAAGGACGATCTCCCACGTACCTGCGCAGCCAATTGGATGGGCCTGGCCAGTCTACTCCTGGGGTTGGGCCAGGGCCCCAGGGGTTGCTCGTTTAAAGGGCAGAACCGGTAGATGTGCTCTTCTCTGCTGCACTTGCAACAGATGGGTTGTCCGCTGGCACTTTAGCAATCCATGGTCCTCCCTCGAAGTGGTGGTGTCCTCTTCTTTATCCATGGAACGTCATCCAGGCTGTCAGCGAGCTGGATCTTTACTGGTGGCTGTGTCTCTGTCTTGGGTTCCCTAGCATCTCAGAGCTTAGCCATCTCTCTGCTCAGCTGGCCCACCTCGGAGCTCAGGCTGTCAAACCAGTCAGGGGTCACAGCCTGCATGCTGGTCTCTGCTGCAGGGGATAAAGAAGGTGCTTCTGGTAAAGAGGGGGTTTTAACTAGGGATGAGCGAGTACCTTAATATTCGTGCTCGCTATACTCGCAACGAGTAGGTACCGGTACTCGCTATTCATTGCAAGTATAGCGAGTACAAATACTTTCGCAGTGTATCTATAGATACACTGCGAAAGTAGCCTAAAAGTAAGTAAAAGTTGTTAAAAAATAATAAACTTACATACTCACCTTTCGACGCCTGCAGAGGGACCGGCAGAGAAGCCATCCGATTGCTGGAAAAGCTCCCAGGACACAGTACCTCGAGGTCCGCGCTGCCACTTCAGAAAGGAACAAAAGAAGCCAGTACAAGAGAATGTCTGGATCAACGATTCTTCTTTATTGTCCTACGCGTTTCAGAGTCATCTCCCAACTCCTTCATCAGGGAATGTCCTGGACATTCCCTGATGAAGGAGTTGAGAGATGACTCTGAAACGCGTAGGACAATAAAGAAGAATCGTTGATCCAGACATTCTCTTGTACTGGCTTCTTTTGTTCCTTTCTGAAGTGGCAGCGCGGACCTCGAGGTACTGTGTCCTGGGAGCTGATTATACCACAGGGATCTGTGGAGAGTACGGTCCTGCAGCAGCTACTTGTATCTGAGCGATCATTACCAGTTGTGGGTCATCACAACTGTATCAGGTGAGCAGCCTCTTTATATAACCTTTTATCCTTCTTCAAAGAAGATATCACCCTATGTGCGCATTCTTGGATTTTTTATAGATTGCTGGAAAAGGGCCTGTCACTACCAGCCAATCAGATGGCCGGTAGCGATCTGGCCAATCAGATGGCGCCACGTCACAACTACTTCATCGCTAGGGGCCACCTGATTGGCCAGTTTGCAAGGTCCTGATAGCACATCTAGGACCTTGCAAATTGGCCAATCAAGTGGCTGCTAGCGATCACGTGGTTGTGACGTGTCGCCATCTGATTGGCCAGATCGCTACCGGCCATCTGATTGGCTGGTAGTGACAGGTCCTTGTCCAGCGATCGGATGTCTTATCTGCTGGTCCCAGTGCAGGCGTCGGAAGGGGAGTATGTAAGTTTATTATTTTTTAACAACTTTTACTTACTTTTAGGCTACTTTCGCAGTGTATCTAGATACACTGCGAAAGTATTAGGACTACTCGCTACTCCCGAGTACTCATAAGTACTCGGCGAATACCGAATAGTAGCGAGTATACTCGCTCATCCCTAGTTTTAACCCATCGCAGCTGTGGGGTTAAGTCTGACACTGCTGGGAGCTGCTGTCCCTTAACAGTTAGTTCTGTTAGGGTAGCAAACTCTGCATCAGGGTTTTGGAGAGTCCACCAGCGTGCTTGCATCATCTGGTAACTTGAGGCCCCTTACAAATTGTTCAATGAGCATTTTATTTTCATCACGGATGCCATTGGGATCAAGTTGCTTAAGGAATCTCAGCGCCTCCTGCAGGCAAAAGGAGTAATCTAGAACACTTTCTTGTGCCCCTTGTTTACAATGGAAAAATAACAGTCTTAATTCAGTCTCAGTATGATGATCAAAAACTCTCTTCAACGTTTCAAAGATTTGCACAACAGACCCCTGATCTTCCTGAGACCAGTTTCGGGTTTCCAGCTCTGCTGCACCTGTTAACTGTCCCATTACTACTGATGCTCTCTGCTTACCGGTCATCGCGTACATGTCCAGTACATTACATATCTTTCTCTGGAATGCATCCAGGGTGCCTGCCTGGCCGTCATACTTGGGTAGTCAGGCTGCTTTGGGGACATATGGCAGCGAGATCGCCGATCTCGCTGCCATATGTCCCCAATGCAGCCTAGCTACCCAAGTATGACGGCCAGCCAGGCACCCTGGACGCATTCCAGAGATCGGCATTATCGGAGCTATTGGTGCAGGCACCGGTGACGGTATTGCGCCGCTGGATGGATTGGAGACTGCAGGCTGTCCACTCGGGGCTCAATTAACGGCAGCAGGCTGGTTTACGATCGGGACTGCTGCATCGCTTGGATCCGGGGTACTCATTCTTACTCCCACCTAGTGAATCGCTGTCAGTCTCTGAAGAATGAAAGTAATTAGTTGGCTCGGCGGGTGGGAAGTGCAGCACCTCGGGTATTTCTGGATCTGACTGCTGCGCTCGACGGTTCTCATCAGAGCAAGGGGCGGGGCCTATCTTCACGCCCTTGCACTGTAATGCCCCCTTTCTTTCCTGCTCTGTGGTGCAGCAATGGCGGCTCAGATTTACAGTTCACAACACAGTCTATATATGGCACACAGTACCCGGTTATACCGGGCACGGGATCCTGTTCGTGACGCCAGAGATGTCTGGGGCCACAAGGAAATGGGGTACTCAGGTCTCGGGCGGTCAGTTGCGAGGGATGTCATGGGTGGTCCGTGCCAGAGCCTGTGCCCTTGGGTGACAATATAAAGGGTGTATTTACAAGGATACGGAATGTCAGTCGTGACGCCACCTCTAGATTCCGGTGAAGGCACCGCCGCTGCTTGGGCCTCCAGGGTGATGGGCGGCAGCAAGATGGAGTGGCTCCCTACAGGAGAAGTGGGGTCCCTGGGGCTAAGGGCTGGGATGGTGGAATAGGGCAGCACAGTCGTTTCTGTACAGAGTTGGAGTAGGGGAGCGCTGTCGGTGCAGTGCAGGATGAGTGGAAGGAGGGACACGCACACATTAAAGTCTTTTGGTACCTTTACTGAAGACTGGTTACAGGTACACATGTCCGGAATCAAGGAAAACACCTTGGGATCTCCACAGTGAGTAGGGTTGTAGGCCTCCTTATTTAGCTTTCCTGTTCTGAGTCTGGCAGGTATGGAACCTAACCGGACCGCTACCTCTCTCTCCACACCCGTGTTACTGCACTGAGGGCTCTCTCTTGGGCCACCACCGTCTCTCTCCACGGTCCCTAGCTCTGAATTGTTGGTGCTGCAGGTGTCCAGGAAGCTATGCATCCTCAGGATACTGGTTTCTCTGCTGGGTCTATCTCCTCTGTCCCCTGCAGACTCAGGCTCCAGTGACCGGTACTCTGATGGGGTGAGTCGGTATGACTCCTCTGCCCCTGGTAAAGTGTTTCTCGCCTCTGCCTACGATCCCTGCTCTGCGGGTCCTTCACTGACTTTGGTGTGTACTGGTTCGGGCCTAGCACTGCTCCGGTACCAGTTCAGCTCACTAGTCTCTGAGCTCCTGCAGCTCTTCTAGCGTCTGCGCACACTCTGTCTGACTCCGCCCCCAGCACCTGTATTTATAGGGGGAACTGGCTTAAGGCAACCAGTTGGGCCCCCCCTACAGGCCTGGTGTTGGGTGAAAGTGGTTTACTCGCTGTGGGAAATCCTTCAGTGTCCTAGAGAAGCCTGTGGCCACCTGGCTCAGGCTGCCACATACACAGGGCCCATACATCTGACCAACATGTTTATGGGGGGCAGGGCTAAATTTTGCACCGGGGCCCACCAGACTCTAGTTACGCCACTGGCCAAGTGTATAAATAAACAGAAGCAGAATGTGCAGCTCCTCTTTATCTAATTTAAGGGGGACAACATTGTAATTACTACAATGTGGATGATGGGAGTGCATCACACTACAAGGAAAATGCCCCAACACACTGAGTGTATATAAATACAAGCATGATGCAAAATGTCCAATGTGGAGGCACAGTGTACAGGGGAATTTTCCATGTAGTTTAATGCACTCCCATCTTCCACATTTTACTCAGAAGTTGTAGTAATTACAGTAATGCCATTAAATCCAGAGCTGTGCTGCCTGCACTTCCAGCCTGACACACACACACACACACAGTGAATACACAGTGGCAAACAGTGCAGCAGCAGCAAGTGATTTGCAGCACTGCAAAGTCACACAGAGCAGCCGGCTCACCTACTCCACAGGCTGAAAGAATGCGGGGGCTTCAGCCTGCAGCAGTGATCAGAGACTCAGTCCTCATCACAGGAGGTGGTGGGCGTGGCTTCAGCACTCTTCTGCCCACGCTCTGTGTGCTGGGTCTGTCCTGCCTGACGTCATATGGCACGGCGGGCCTAGCATCAGTCAATCTTCGGCTGCCTGCGGATTATAATGGGGCAATTATGTCTTGGGGCATGAGTCCCCCTGGAGCCTCGGGCCCCAGGCTGTAGCCCAGATTGATCTCATTATAATCCGCCCCTGTCCCTATTCCCATAGTGTTGGGTCTTCCTTGGCTAAAGAAGCACAACCCGGTGAATGACTGGGGGGCCAGAGTGGTAGTTCATTGGGGTAATTTCTGTTAGGGGAATTGCCTAGGTACTACAATCTCAGCCGTGTTGATTACGCCTACTCATGCATAGCCAGCTGAGGTGGTTAGGATCTTACTGGACAATGTGGGTAAAGCTTAACCTACACCTCTGATTCATGCCAGGTCTAGACGTCGTCCTAGAAAGAGAGGGTGGAGGAAGGTGATTGTCCTACGGTCCAGTGAGACACCACTGTTTGCCTTCCTAAAAGTGTACCTGCTGTCTGTACTCTAATAACTAGTAATAAACGTTCAGGCCCATACCTGAGTGTGGATGGTTTTGTGTGGGTGCTGCCAAAACACGTAAGATGGAGGTGTGTAGCTGGAGCTCCTACTACTGGAGTTATTGGTCTGTTTAGAATTTCGGCTATTTGCAACCATGTGTTGTTCCATCTAGACCTTCCTCCAGTACTATGTGCCCGTAATATCTTTCACAGGTCATCGCTCAGAAAGTTTAGACCATTGCCGGACGTGTCCAGTTTAGAGTCCAGAAGCCTTTCATAAAAGGTGTCACGCCACCACAGGCGGAGCTGAATAGTGGACCCACTAGACCAGTGATGGTGAACCTTTCTGAGGCCGAGTGCCCAAACTGCAAACTAAAACAAAATTATTTTATGGCTAAGTGCCAACACGATAATTTAACCTAAATTACAGCAGGAGTGGTAATCACAAGCGCTGCACAGGGGGGAGAGCCAGCAGATGCTAACTCTCTTCCCTGTACAGGGCTTGTAGTCCTGAAACATTGATGATCAATTCAATTATTTTAACAATTAATTGATTTTAAACTTACCTTTGCAGTCTTCTCTTCTCTTCGGCAGTGGTCAGACGGCTCATGTGTACTGCACATTGAAGCTGAGCCACTGCCACTGCCCTTTCTAGGAACAGCAGGTGGACTGATCTGTATGGAAAAAATGCAGAATATTAGACAGATAGGAGATAAATTTTATCATGGAATACAAGCAGATTTCATACTGAAATAATGGTCCTCATCTTGTAGTAATATCTCCATCATGACCCTCTCCTTGCAGTAATGTGTCCCATCCTGACCCTCTCCTTGCAGTAATGTGTCCCATCCTGACCCTCTCCTTGTAGCTATGTGCTCCATCCTGACTCTCTCCATGTAGTAATGTTTCCCATCCTGACCTTCCCATTGTAGTTATGTGCTCCATCTTGTCCTTCCCCTTCTAGCTATGTGCTCCATCCTGACCCTCTCCTTCTAGTTACGGGCTCCATCCAGATCCTCTCCTTGTAGTTATGTGCTCCATCCTGACCACCTCCTTCTAGCAATGTTCTCCATCCTGATCCTCTCCTTCTAGCTTTTTGCTGCATTCTGATCCTCTCCTAGCTATATGTTCCATCCTGACCCTCTCCTTGCAGTTGTGCTCCATCCTGACCCTCTCCTGGCAGTAATGTTCCTATCCTGACCCCTTTCTTGTAGTAATGTCTTCATCCTTATCTCCTTGTAGTATGCCCCATCCTTGTCCCCTTCAGTAATGTCCCATCCTTGTCCCCTTGTGGTAATGTCCCTATCCTGCCCCATCATGTAGTAATGCCCCATCCTGTTGTAATGCCCTATCCTTGTCCTCTTGCAGCAATATTCCCCATCCTGCAGTAATGCCCTATCCTCCTCCCCTTGTAGTAATATGCCCCATCCGTGTCCCCTTGAAGTAATATGCCCCATCCTGCAGTAATGTGTCTCATCCTTGTCCCCATGTAGTAATATGCCCCATCCAGCAGTAATGTGCCCCATCCTTGTCCCTTGGTATTATTGCACCATTGTCCCCATCACATAGTAATATGCCCCAACTTGTCCCCTGGTAGTATTGCCCTATTCTTGCCTCCATTACATAGTAATCTGCCCCATCCATGTCCCCATCACATAATAATATGCCCCATCCTGCCATCACATAACAATATGCCACATCCTGCCCCATGACATAATAATATGCCCCATCCTGCCCCCTATTAGTATTGCCCCATTCATCATCCTCTTAGTATTGCCCCATCCATCCTGCCTCCTCTTTGTATTGCCCCATCCATCCATCCTCCTCCTAGTATTGCCCCATCCATCCATCCATCTATCCTCCTCTTAGTATTGCCCCATCATCCTCCTCCTCCAGGTATTGCCCCATCATCCTCCTCCTCCAGGTATTGCCCCATCATCCTCCTCCTCCAGGTATTGCCCCATCATCCTCCTCCTCCAGGTATTGCCCCATCATCATCCTCCTCCTCCTTGTATTGCCCCATCATCCTCCTCCTCCTTGTATTGCCCCATCATCCTCCTCCTTGTATTGCCCCATCATCATCCTCCTCCTTGTATTGCCCCATCATCCTCCTTGTATTGCCCCATCATCCTCCTCCTCCAGGTATTGCCCCATCATCCTCCTCCTTGTATTACCCCATCCTCCTCCTCCTCCTTGTATTGCCCCATCATCCTCCTCCTTGTATTGCCCTATCATCCTCCTCCTCCTTGTATTGCCCCATCATCCTCCTCCTTGTATTGCCCCATCATCCTCCTCCTCCAGGTATTGCCCCATCATCATCCTCCTTGTATTGCCCCATCCTCCTCCTCCAGGTATTGCCCCATCCTCCTCCTCCTCCTCCTTGTATTGCCCCATCATCCTCCTCCAGGTATTGCCCCATCATCCTCCTCCTCCTCCTTGTATTGCCCAATCATCCTCCTCCTCCTTGTATTGGCCCATCATCCTCCTCCTCCAGGTATTGCCCCATCATCCTCCTCCTCCTTGTATTGCTCCATCATCCTCCTTCTCCTAGTATTGCCCCATCATCCTCCTTCTCCTAGTATTGCCCCATCATCCTCCTTCTAGTATTGCCCCATCATCCTCCTCCTAGTATTGCCCCATCATCCTCCTCCTTGTATTGCCCTATCATCCTCCTCCTCCTTGTATTGCCCCATCATCCTCCTCCTTGTATTGCCCCATCATCCTCCTCCTCCAGGTATTGCCCCATCATCATCCTCCTTGTATTGCCCAATCCTCCTCCTCCAGGTATTGCCCCATCCTCCTCCTCCTCCTCCTTGTATTGCCCCATCATCCTCCTCCAGGTATTGCCCCATCATCCTCCTCCTCCTCCTTGTATTGCCCAATCATCCTCCTCCTCCTTGTATTGGCCCATCATCCTCCTCCTCCAGGTATTGCCCCATCATCCTCCTCCTCCTTGTATTGCTCCATCATCCTCCTTCTCCTAGTATTGCCCCATCATCCTCCTTCTCCTAGTATTGCCCCATCATCCTCCTTCTAGTATTGCCCCATCATCCTCCTCCTAGTATTGCCCCATCATCCTCCTCCTTGTATGGCCCCATTCTGGCTGCTGGTAAAAAAAAAAATTTCATACTCACCTCTCTTCCCTTCACCGCTGCTGCAGCTTGCATCCCGTCTCCAGCGCTGAGGGCGGTCACGTGATGCCGGGCGCGTCACGTGACCACTGTCACATGACGCTGGCCAGGAGGGCGGGCCTAGAAGTGTGTGAGAGAGGAGAAATGTCTCCTCTGCTCAGATACAGCTTAGATCTGCCGGCGGCGCGGCGCACGCCGGCAGATCAAACCGGCAGTGTGGTGGCGAGGCTGCGTGCCAGCGGAGTCGGCTCTGCATGCCACCGCTGGCACACGTGCCATAGGTTCGCCATCACTGCACTAGACCATGGAGATACCGTGGAGGCTGATACCAGAAATAAGCCGGACAGGGACATCAGATAAGGAACAGAGTTTATTGAATAAAGTAGGGATAGATGCCCAAGGGAAGTCCACAGGGCCAGAGCACCGGGGTTCCCCTAAGGAAGAAACAAGGAAGGATACCCCATAAACAGGGATTCCTCCAAGCGCAGCCAGATAGGATCCAATGAACCAGTCAAACCTGTGGGTCTGACCCAAGGCAGAACAGGACACAGAAACCAGGGAACTGGAGGAAAATGCAAGGATGGAACTTGGTGCAGCAGAAGGGATCCAGGAGGTAGCCAGGGACCAGCGAGAGTGGTACAGATCTGCGGGTGAGTTAGGTAGGATGGATCCAGCTCTGAAATCAAGAGAGCACACGTTAGGATATCAGAAGACACAAGGAACTGCTTGCAATGTGTAGGGCCCTGAGCTGGCAACTAGACTAACAATGAAGTTGTCCAGGCACCTCCCAAAGGAAGTGAGGGCCATAAGTACCCACTAGCCTCTCAGCGATTGGCTGAGAGTTGGTGTCAGAAAAAGGGTGTATTGGCCATTTAAATTTGCTGAGCGCAGCGTGCGCATGCCCTAGGCGCCTTCCCACAGCAACCAGGAAGTGAGGAGGAAGGAGAGAGATGCCGGGGAGCCGCTGTGCATGGAGATGACAGCGTGGGAGCTTGGGCGAGGTAAGTATGCCTGCAGGGTACAGGATGGTGCCGCGGCCAAATGGGACCCGATCCCCTTGCACCCTGAGGACGGGTCCCACTGGCCGTATGGTTACAAAAAGGAGGTATTGTTTGCATTGTTGACTGCACGGTTGTGTCACGTATGGCCTGTCTGCAGTCAATAGGTGCTGCTGCTGTAGTTGAAACTAAACCTTTTTTTTCCTCAGTCAATGCGGCTCTGCAGGTGGAGGTTGCTGAATGTTTGGTGGAAGTGACTCATAGCTCAGATGAGCTGAGGGGTGTGTCTGAGCCATCTGCTTTCCACCCCTCTGCCATAAATAATTCAGCTTCCTTCCACCAGATGTCGCTGATTCAGTTAATTCCTGATCTGAGACCTGTTGTGTGCAGATTCTCTACTGGAGTTGCTGAGATCCCCTTAATTTGAAGCTGCTGAGTTTCCCTGGTCCGTGGGTGGAAGTAGGGGCTTTGTGCCTAGGGCTTTTCAGGAGCTTAGGAGAAAGGGTGGAGACTTGGACCTCCTCACCATCAGAGGTACCTCTGAGAACAGGGTGAGCCAGAGACCCCAGTATCAGGGTCAGATTAGCTTCCCCTGCATCTCTTCGCCCACCTCACCGTGCAGTTTCTGATTTCCTCACCCTCTAAGCGTGACAGGTTGTTATTATTTCACACGTTTATTTCAGTCATGGACAGCAGACCGTTTAAATTAGTGGTGGCTATAAACAGAGTTTCGTGGGGAAGCCACAGGAAAGAGATCATGTAAGCATTCTGTTCCCACAAGGCTAAATGTCAACATCTCCACAGATAGCAATTTGGCAATGTGAGATTTTAGTATTTGTGCCCATGGGTACGTGGCTGCTTATTTACGCTTCCTTTCCAAGCTCTTTACTCTGAACAACTGGTATAAGCACCTGCTTGATAGACAGTAGATTGTCAAGGACAGAGCACAGGCAACATGGCAGTGCTTTGAGCCGCAGATGCAGATTTGATACTCTGGTGTGCCACCCACCTAACGGAGTGCTTGGCTGGCTTGTGGTTACGCTTGTAGTGTTCAGGTTGCCTTTGCCCTGAACTCTGCTCAGCTTGGTATACCAGATGCTACAGATTACAATGTTTTTCTTGCAGATGACCTTGCAGTAAAAAAAATCCCAGACAGCGGCTGAATGTCGTTGGTTTACTCCTGATGAAGGGGCCAGAGAGCCTAGAAACACGTTGAAAATAAAAATCACTATCAACTATCAATTTCCATTGGTGGATGTTTTTTATGCTAGCGCAGACGAAAAAGTCAAATTTTTCTTGCTTTTCTAATAATATTGTGTTTTTTGAAAGACTTCTGCAACCATTTTGGATTACCGTATATACTCGCGTATAAGCCGAGTTTTTCAGCCCAAAAATTGGGCTGAAAAGTCCCCCCTCGGCTTATACGCGAGTATATACCCAGTGGTAGTATACAGCCGCCCGCCATCCCCATCAGTATACAGGCCCCCCCATCAGGATCCAGGGCCCCCCCTCCTTGCTCCGCAAAACCTGCAAAGGAAAATCATTATACTTATCACTGTCCTGTCGCCGCCGGACCGCCGCTGCCATCGCGATCCCCGTCTTCTTCCGGTTTCCTGTGGTCGCAGGCAATGACGTCATTGCCTGCACCGACCACACGAAACCGGAAGACGTTGGAAGACGGGGATCACGATGGCAGCAGCGGTCCTGCGGCGACAGGACAGTGATAAGTATAATGATTTTCCTTTGCAGGTTTTGCGGAGCAAGGAGGGGGGGCCCTGGATCCTGATGGGGGGGCCTGTATATTGATGGGGGTGGCGGGCGGGCGGCTGTATACTACCACTGGGGCTGTATATACCTCTGGGGCTGCTGTATACTACCACTGGGGCTGTATATACCTCTGGGGCTGCTGTATACTACCACTGGGGCTTCTGTATATACCTCTGGGGCTGCTGTATACTACCACTGGGGCTGTTTATACCTCTGGGGCTGCTGTGTACTACCACTGGGGCTGCTGTATACTACCACTGGAGCTGCTGTATACTACCACTGGGGCTGTTTATACCTCTGGGGCTGCTGTATACTACCACTGGGGCTGCTGTGTACTACCACTGGGGCTACTGTATACTACCACTGGGGCTGCTGCTGTATATACCACTGGGGAGGCTGCTGTAACACTGCTGGGGCCTGTATATATGACTGGGGAGGCTGCTGTATACCACACTGCTGGGGGCTGTATACCTGTGCTGGGGTCCACCCTCGGCTTATACACGAGTCAATAGGTTTTCCCAGATTTTGGGGGGCAAAAGTAGGGGGGTCGACTTATACACGGGTCGGCTTATACACGAGTATATAAGGTATACATTTCTGAGAATATAGTGGTTGTGACTTTCACAACCCCACAAGGTGAGCACCCACCTTTTCCTAACATCCTATTGTAATATATGGAACACGCTTAAGAAAAACAAACTTAAGACTGGAGTGGCCTAGTCAAAGTCCTGTGGCAAATACAAAAGGGGGTGGGAACAAGAGGCGCAATAGTGCCCTTATCACTAGACACTAATTTGACAACCCGGTGAGCAAAGCGGTCCACTCACCTGATCCAGTTGTGTCACCCACAACTGGTTTGAAGACTTGTTAGGAATAATATCCTGATGGCTGCTGCTGGACCTTCACCGAACCACTCAGACGTGGAGAAGCATCAGATTACTTGGGAAAAGGTGTTTTGCGATCCGCGCAGCCAGACTGACTCGCATCAAAGAAGACACTTGGAAATGAAGTGTTGATCAGATCCTTCTTTTATTCACCGACGCGTTTCGGTGCCCACATGGCACCTTCATCAGGGATGCGAGTCAGTCTGGCAGCGCGGACTGCCATACACCTTTTCCCAAGTAACCTGATAGTCAAAGTCCTGACCTTAATCCAATTGAAATGCTGTGGCATGACCTTAAAACGATGGTTCAGGCTCAGAAATCCTCCAATGTGTCTGAATTCCAACAACTCTGAAAAGTGTTTACTTGAATTATATTTGTCTAAGATTTTTAGATTTTTCTAAGATATTTGTTTGGTGATCTGAATCATTTAAGTGAGAAACATGCAAAAGAATAAGAAATCAGGAAGGGGCAAACACTTTCACTGTATATTAGATTACAGTACAGTTCTAAATGGTGATTTACAGCTGACATTCTTTTCTGATGAAGTTGTTCATTTTTCCCCATCTTTTCCATCTGGTCCAGACAAATATGACACTTAGTGATGAGAGAGTGTAATCGCTCCTATTTGCTACTCGCACGAGTAGTGCAGTATTCGGGTTACTCATTACATTGTGATTATCTGTGTACTCGCCTTTCTATATTTGGATGTCCTGTCCACCAGTTTTGGCGCCTGATTTGCAGCCATGATGCATGCTGGGCTTCTTAACTAATCACAGTAATGCCACAGACATCTTGGTTGTAGCATTACTGTGATCGGCTGGCCCACAGCTTCATAGAGTCTATATAAGCCATGCCTCTGCCATTTTGTGTACATTGCATTCAGAAACAGTAGTAGCATAGGAAGAGAGCAAGCAGCATGTAGGGCGAGTGTTTCAGGCATCTATAACCCAAAAGCCCTTTTCAGGGATGCCTACAGTTTATCCTAGGTCAGTGTAGTGTAGGCAGGGAGAGCTTTTCGAGCAGGGAGAGAGTTTAACCCCTTCACCCCCGGGCCTATTTTAACCCTAATGACCAGGCCATTTTTGTGAATTCTGACCAGTGTCCCTTTATGAGGTAATATCTCTGGAACGCTTCATTGGATCCGAGCGATTCTGATTGTTTTTTGTGACATATTGGGCTTCATGTTAGTATTAAATGTAGGTTGATAATTTTTGCGATTATTTGTGAAAAAATCAAAAATTTGGCAATAACTTTGAAAATTTAGCAATTTTCAAATTATGAATTTTTATGTTATGTTATGTGACACAAAATAGTTAATAAATGACATTTCCCACATGTCTACTTTCAGCACAATTTTGGAAAAAAAAAATTTTTTTGTTCGGAAGTTATAAGGGTTCAAAGTTCATGAGCAATTTTTCATTTTCCAGCAAAATTTTCAAAGCCATTTTTTTTTGTGACCACATCACGTTTGAAGTCCCTTTGAAGGGTTTACATGACAGAAAACACCCAAAATTGACACCATTCCAAGAACTGCACCCCTCGAGCTACTCAAAACTACATTCAAGAAGATTAACCCTTCAGGTGCTTCACGGGAACTAAAGCAAAGTGGAGGGAAAAATGGACATTTTAATTTTTCCAACAAAAATGTTCTTTTAGCCTCAATTCTTTCATTTTCACATGGGAAAGAGGATAAAATGCATCATAAAAATTGTTGGGCAATTTCTCCTGAGTACATCGATATCTCATATGTGGTCATAAACCACTGTTTGGGCACATGGCAGGGCTCAGAAGGGAAGGAGCGCAATTTGACTTTTGGAGCTAATTTTCCATTCAAAAAGTCAAATGGCGCTCCTTCCCTTCTGAGCCCTGCTGTGTGCCCAAACAGTGGTTTATGACCACATAGGAGGTATCAGTGTACTCAGGAGAAATTGCCCAACAATTTTTAGAATCCATTTTATCCTGCTCCCCATGTAAAAATGAAAAAATTTAGGCTAAAAGAAAATTTTTGTGGAAAAAAAAGTACTTTTTCATTTTTACAGATGAATTTTTGAAGCACCTGGGGGTTCAAAATGCTCACCACCCATATAGATAAGTTCCCTGGGGGTCTAGTTTCCAAAATGGGGTCACTTGTGGGGGAGCTCCAATGTGTAGGCACACAGGGGCTCTCCAAATGCGACATGGTGTCCGCTAACAATTTGAGCTGATTTTTCAGTCAAATTATTAGCGGACACCATGTTGCATTTGGAGAGCCCCTGTGTGCCTAAACATTGGAGCTCCCCAACAAGTGACCCCATTTTTTAAACTAGACCCCCCAGGGAACTTATCTAGATGGGTGGTGAGCATTTTGAACGCCCCAGTGCTTCACAAATTAAACTGTAAAAATGAAAAAAGAAAATTTTTATGGAAAAAAAAGTACTTTTTCATTTTTACAGATGAATTTGTAAACCACCTGGGGGTTCAAAATGCTCATCACCTATTTAGGCAAGTTCCCTGGGGGGTCTAGTTTCCAAAATGGGGTCATTTGTGGGGGAGCTCCAATGTTTAGGCACGCAGGGGCTCTCCAAACGCGACATGGTGTCCGCTAACAATTTGAAAAATTAGCTCCAATTGTTAGCGGACACCATGTCGCGTTTGGAGAGCCCCTGTGTGCCTAAACATTGAAGCTCCCCACAAGTGACCCCATTTTGGAAACTAGACCCCCCAGGGAACTTATCTAGATGGGTGGTGAGCATTTTGAACACCCCATCCTCACCCCCCTCCCCCTCCATGACTCACTGGGGGCCCCCCCCAGTCCCTCCAAACCGCCCGCCCCCCTCTATTATTATGTATATGCTGGCGGGCTGCACCCGCGGGTGTGCCCGCCGGCAACACTGTCCGGTCCCCTCCAAAGGATTCCCCCCAGGCAGCCCCCACCTCTGCCCTTTGTGCTGCCCCCCTCACCTCCTGCGGCGGGCTGCACACCTCGGTGCACCCGCCGCTGCAGCCGCCCCGGCCCTGCCTCTGGCTGTGTGCCTTCTGTGCCCGCCAGTCGGCGGCCCCGCTTCCTCTCCCCACCTCCTCTTCTGGCCTCCTGCTCATCGGTGGATCCAGAGGGTATGTATGTATGTATGTTTGTTTTGTATGGGTGCCGATCCACCCCTCCAGATCTGATTGGAGAGCTCCAATCAGATCTGGAGGGGTGAATCCCTATGATTCCCTCCGATCGGCAGTTTCACTTTTAAACTGCCAATCGGAGAGGTCCTGGGCATGGGGGGGGGTTAATCCACCCCCTGTGGGGTCATCTACAGGTTGTCACAGAGCAGCAGCATCTGTGACACCTGAGTGACCCCACTCACAGGAGCTGCAGCAGCTCTAATCTGCCAGGACGTCCTGTGTCGGGAACGGGCAGAAACACAGGACGTTGTACAACGTCCTATGTCGGGAAGGGGTTAAAGGAGCGTTTCACTGCCTCCATAGTATTAGAATACCATAGCTCTTTTCAGAGCTCAAACCACTGTACAAGGTCACAGTATAAGGAGGGAGAGCTTGTGGATTAGGAAGGGAGAGATTAAACAGTTGTTCCAGTATCCACATTACAACAGCTCTTGTTAGTTTTCTTTATTCCAGCAAACAGAGTAATTACATTTTGTGCTGCCTCTTATTAAAAAGCACTGGTCCTTTTTACTATTTCTGGGGTCACAGCTTGGCTTGTGCCATCATTATCAGCCAGATTTATACAGTGCTAGTGCGCTTGACAAATCCAAAGCAGTACTAGCATTTTGAGCTGCCTGGTACAAAACGCACACTGGTCCTTTTTCTCCAATATTTTTGGAATCAGAGTCAGCTTAGCTTGTGTCAAACATCTGCAAATCATTACATGAAAAGGAAAAGGACTGGCATCACCTGATGTAAAGGTGCAAGCAAAAAAAACAATGTACTTACAAAAAAAGAGAATTGCTGCAACACTAAACATATGAGTGTGAATAAGCTAATGGCTAATGGCAAACAATGAAAAGCAGGGAAAATGTGTACAGCTAATAATGTATATGGTAAAGGAACATAATGAATACTGTACTAGGAAAAAAGAAGTGAGAGACTTAGCTTCAACACTGGCGCCACTGCGAAGAGCCCGGTAACTACGCCAAAGTGCTCTCATTATACCGGGTCCTACTCTGACACTGATTGCTGTGTACTATTTCTTGAGTGGGTTATATGCTTAGGAATGCAATTATAACCAGCTGGGATGGTATGTCCAGGGCTACGGTAACATGGAGGGATAGGCGAAGCTACAGGGCGGGGAAAGGGTGCACAGTCCAAAATAAGTAATACATTACATATAAAGGAAAAGGACTGGCATCAGCTAATGTAAAGGTGCAAGCAAAAAAATCTATGTGCTTAGAAAATAGAATTGCTGCAACACTAAACATAATATGAGTGTGAATAAGCTAATGGCTAATGGCAAACAATAATAAGCAGGGCAAATGTGTACAGCTAAAAATGTATCCTGGTCCTGGGACATAGCATTGTCATTAGCCACTAGCTTATTCACACTCATATTATGTTTAGTGTTGCAGCAATTCTCTTTTTTCTAAAAACATCTGCAAATGTTACCAAAACCCAAAATGCCAAGAAAGCTGTTAAGGGACAGGGATGTGGACGTGGGCATGGCGTTGTCAGTGGTGCGTGACAAGACACTGAGTCTGTGACAGGTCAGAAGAAGCTTGATGCACTATGCTCCTGGCAAAATTTCCCGGTCTGGAATGTAAACGCGTGGAAGCCAGAAAATCGACAGCTGATTCTGTCTTGGATGGCAGACAAGGCTCTACGCATTTCTCAAGCAGCACCAAATCTTCCACGACAGTGTAGTGAGGTGAGCAATTCAGATTGTATCATAGAAATGGATATGGAAATGAACTGTGCACAGTCCGCTACTGCCCCTTGTGGACAAGTGCTCAAAGAAACGCAGGGAAGTGGGAAATTCCCTTTTCAGCAAATGTGTTTACTCAGGAAGAGAGAGCAGCAGGAAGTCTGTACAGATCCAGAGCTGAGCCAGGGAAGATCTGCGTGTGGATGTCTGTTGAAAGAGGGCTACTTTGCTACACCTTGCCGGAAAAATCACCCTGCAGAAGCCCCCGTGACTGATCCTGGGCCACTGGACTTTGGTGCTGTGACTCTGGCCGCTCTGTAAAACCTTGCCCGCCGAGCACCCGGAGTGCATGTGCAAGGGCCGTGACCGACATAAGGGAGCCATTTGTACTGCCGTGATCTCCCTTCTGCTGCTCGGTGTGACATGAGACTGGGAGAGACTAACAAAGAAAGATTCCGTTACCTGCGGAAGGAGACCAAAGAAGAAGACTGAGGAGTTTCCCCCTTCAGTGCTGCACCGGGACCCGTCCTCGTGAGATCCCCAGGCCTGCGACGTGGGAGCGACATCTTCTTCTGTGATAAACTGGTACGTGATTTTAGGGAAAGTTAGGGAAAGATACCTTCATTGTTGTGTTTTTTTCTTTTTCTTGCTGCGTACCCGGAAGAAGTGAAGATCCAGAGACTCTAATATATACAAGTGCGCATATAGTTCGGTTGACTGTGATATAAACATGTTTGCCAGTAAAGAAACGTTATTATCGGTTAAACCTGAGTATGGGGATTCTGTTGAGAAAGATCATACACACACACCGCGGCCTTACCACCGGTCGCTACAACAGCACAGTATACGCTCGATACACAGAAGGCTGGCCCATCCAATCCTCAACCTGGTCCTCCTTCCTCCCCTCAATCAGTCACAGGAGATCTATACAATGACAAGCTTGGCCACTCTGAGGATATGTTTTGTATGTATACTTTGGTTGGTTCTCGTCTCTCACTGTGCAGCATTGAAAAGGGATGCGAGGAGGAGACGCACGTTGATGCACAAATATTTGAGGACCCACGGCTAGAAAAAAGTCACTTTGAGGAACCTGATTTACTGTCTTCGGATTGCAACTGTGTCTCAATCATTGACCTCTACCTCTGGTCAGCCTACAATCTAAACTGGGATGGAGAATGAGATGGAATATGAGGTGGTTAATGATGAGTCCACTGATTCAACATGGACTGTTGGCATGCATAGACAACACCAAAAACAGAGGAAGATGGATATGTAGCACAAACACAGGCACCAAGTGGTAGTGGTTTGACCAAAGTGAGAAGTGGGTCAACTGTTCCCAAGAACACCCCCATTGTGCCCCAAGTCAGGTCAAGGTCAAGCCACTGTTTTTTTCTGAAAGTCCTTTCGAGAAAAACATTGTAATCTGTGGAATATGCCCTCCAAAGTTGAGCAGAGGCCTGGGCAAAGGCAGCCTGAGCTCCACCAGTATATTGAACCACATGGTAGCCTAGCATTCCAGTAGGTGGGAAGAACACCAGGGTATCAATTCTGTGTCTACTGGTGAAACTACTGCCATGTCACCTGTACTATGTCCCTCACAATCTGCTGTCCAGGAAGCAGGAAGTCGTACCTCCTGCTTACAAGCTGCAATTTCACAGACACAGCAAACATCAACCACATTCACTTCCTTGTCCCAGTAAAGCGACCAGATCTTGGAAAGAAAGTGGATATACCCAGCTACGCACCCAGAGGCACTAATACTAAACTCACACATTGCCAAATCGCTAGCCATGGAGATGTTGTTGTTTAGGCTTGTGGAAACGCAATGTTTCCATGATCTCTTGGCTGTGGCTGCACCACAATACTTGGTTCCCAGCCGTCACAATTTTTCCCAGTGTGCCATCCCCATGTTACACAAGCACTTGTTAAACAATGTCAACCGTACTCTCACCAATGCCATAAAAACAGACACCTGGGCAAGTTGTTGTGGACAGGGACGATGCATTTCTGTCACGGCACACAGTGTGAACATGGTAGAGGGTGGGACAAAGTCAAAAACTAGAATATCACACACCAAAAATAGCAGGCTCAACTTCTATCAGGGTTTCCACCTCATCATATGCACTTCCTGTCTCCCCTCCTCCTACTGCTCCTCATCCTCTGCTGATTTACCCTCCCTATCCCTCCCAAGCTTTGAGCTGTGAAGCAGCGCATCGGCAAAGCGGCATCCACTTGATGATCTGTTTAGGTCAAAAACAACACACTGCAGCAGAGCTGTGGCAAGGTGTAAAAGAACAAACCGATCAGTGGCTCTCCCTGCTGCACCTTCATGCTGATATGGTAATTTGCGATAATGAGCGTAACCTGGTGGTGGCTTTAAAGGTCAGCAAGCTAGTACACATGCCACGCATGGCTCAAAAGCTGGACCTAGTTCAGACGTTTCTCAAATCATACCCTGACTTGCTGAACCTACTTAAGAAGTTGTGAAATATTAGCGCACATTTCCAACATTCCTCTAACACTTTTGCCAATCTTGCAGTACTGCAAAAACGCTTGAATTTACCAAGTCACTTAATAATTTGCTACCTGCCCATGTGGCGGAACGCAATAGATCATGTGATTAGTGAGGAGCAGATGGCAGAAGCTGAATACCAGCATCAACATGCCCATCAGACAGAGTCAGCCACCACACAATTGTCGAATGGGTGTGGATTGCTGACATTTGTGAAGTTCTTGAGAACTTTGAGTACTGCACCAGGCTTGTTAGCAGTGATCAGGCTATTAGCGGAAACATCCAGCAGCTGTGTCACTGCATAATCTCAAAGAGGAAGTTTTGAGTGCCCAGCATGTGGTTATGGAGCAAGATTTTCCAATGGGTAATACTACCATACCATCTTAGGGGAGTTCCCCAGGTCTTGGACACAAGTTAACCAAGCTATAGTGGTAGCGGTCCTAACCTTTCCCCAGTCTACTGTACCTGAAGTGGCAGAGACTCTCGATTGAGATGGTTCCAGAAACAAATGCCACACCCGCAGTGGAACTGGAGAATCAACCTCCTGCTAGCAGTGAATCTGTCAGGCCCATGATGAGTCTAATAAGTCACATAAGGCTGCCCAGTCTCCCTGTAAGAAGCAGGCCTACCAGTAGCACAGACACTAGTGGGTCCACAACATTAACTGCAGGCACACTTAGACCAGGCTAGGTCGGTAGAGACACTTGTGTTGCACAGGTACCAACGCAACACACAAGTTCAGACCCCTGCCCATTATAGGGACTAAAATGTAAATATGTTGATAATATATATAAATGGAACCGCTAAGCATAAAAGCCTACAGAGACTTACTACAAGAACTTTTAAATATTCTTGAAAATAACCTGTTGATGGAAAATGGGCCACAGGACTGTATGTGGCCAAGACAATACCTGTAAATAGTTACCCCGACCTGGCCTAGAAAATAAGCTGCCGGCGTGGACGAAAACCAGACCTACCTAGAAAGTGCCCTGTAGCCACGCCCAGGGATGAAACACAAAGTGGGCTAAGGTGGTTACCAACATCTAAACTCCAGGTACCTGGACAGAGAATTCCTGGGTGGCAGCGCAAGGACTAGGCGCTGCAGTAACTTATCTTTTTTTTTGGGAGGGGGGGGTTGTAATTTTTACATTTTTTCAGAATTTATAGGTTTTCATTTGATGTTGTTATTAACTGTTTAAGGTTTCCTCAGTCCGGGAGTGTTGCATCTTACTAGGAGTAAATGTGGCACCCCAGGAGTCCGGTTGCCACAGTGGCATTGCCTCCCTCCAGGGGGGTGATGTCATGCCTAGAAGCAAGAAGCGGTTCCCTCGTTAGGTAATACCAGCATCCAACACGTTTCCTGACTCCAGGCCAGAAGGGGGAGCTCTGAACCCGACTTCAGGGGAGCTGCCCTTATTCTGGCATGGAGGAGGGGTTAGGCAGAATGTCTGAGGACAAGGAAGGAGAAAGACATCCTGGGGACTGAAGCCACAGAGAGGCTCATCCCAGGGCAGTGGAGAGTGAGTAAGAGGGAAGAGGAGAGGAGTCGAGGAGAGTCTGGGGAGTGGAGCTGTGACTGAGCTCACCCCAGAGCCAGAGAAGAGCGCTAGAAATGGACGCCAGAGTCAGTGGTTGTACGGGTACTGAAGTCCTGGCAGGTAAATCTGGAGGGCATGAGATTGCAAGTTTCCTGGCCACACCAAATACCCGATGGCACAGTAGCATGCTAGAGTCCGGATATGCCAACAGAGGAGCTGCACCTGTAAAAGGCTCAAGCTGCCCACCATACGGGTGAGGAACCAGCACGCAGGAAGAGAGATATAGAACAGCTTTATAAAATAAAAATTCGGTTGCGCCACACTCTTTGCCAAAGGCAGAATCTCCGTTATATTAATTCCTCACTCACCTTGTCTGGTTGTGCAGTCTCTGCACAACCAGATAGTAGGCTCAGTGGTGAGGAAGGGATCCGAGACCTTTGCTCGCCGGTTCCTGGTTCCAGAATGAGCGCCCAGCTCCAGCTCGCTTCTCCGGGTCCCGTGATCAATCACGTGTCTATTGTGTCAGCCAGGTCCTTGTGTACAAAGCTGCTCTCTTCCACCACACTCCCCATAGGGAGGATAAGGTAAGGAACAATGCAGAAATGGTGGTATTTAGATTATGAGCGCTATACAAGGACACTGCACTGTGGATCCACTTGAGGAAGACGCATTAGCGTTGAAACATGTTGTGGCGAGGACTCACATTTGTCAATATTCAATAAAGACCTAAAGGTAATACTAATCAGTGCAGTGTCCTTTTTTGCGCTCATAATCTAAATACCACCATTTCTGCATTGTTCCATAGAATAGCTTTAGGCAGCTGGGACCAAAGAGGACAGCACAGAAGAAAGGCCGCCGAACCGACCTGGCATGGTGGATCCCCAATTGCTTCCAGGCTGCCCGGATCTCCATTACCACTTGTTACCAGTATCCTTGTCTGCACCATCAACTACCAAGTAAAGGTAAAGGAAACAATCATCCCTGTGTCATCCGGTCATTTTCCACGCCCTCAGCCCTGAACCCAAACGTTAACTACCCCCTTCATAAACTGCACCTGTCCCCCTGGGGCCTTGCTCCACTTGTGGGGAGCTGTACTATCTTTGCTGTCACCAACTGCCCCAGTGGTCCTGAATCGCGGCGTCGGCCATCCAATTGCCGAATACCACCAGTGGCTTCACGACTCAATCCCATATTAACTTTCAAATATTTTTATGACACAGCCACGGAGTCAGGTCACGGCTCTGTGACTTCCCCAAAGAACTATAAGAAACAAAAACAATGTTGCGCCAAACTGCTGATGTTTATGGCATGGGAGCGGTTAAATATATCTAGGGCTCACCTTCTCTAGTTGTGCTAACCGCACAACTAGTTTATGCACTGATTTGTTACCCCAAAGGGTTTCCACATCAGCCGGTGTGCTGCAAGCAGGGATGAGCGTGATTTCCAATATGCACACGCTGCTGATTCTCGTGCTTGTTCCAAAGAAGTGGTGATTGACGTCTGATGCGTCCTGGGTGCCCAGCTGCTGAATACCACGCTTCCCCAAAGAACTGTCCAACCCGGTTCTGAGTACCCCATGGCCCTGGTGAGTCATGTCAGACCCCTGGCATTCTCCCAGTCAAAGGCCTCTGGTGGGGATGCTACAGAAGGTAGGGAAACAGGGGCTTGTGTCACTACTACCAGTTTCTCCTCCTCTTCCTTCTGAATTTGCCAACCAACTGACTGCATCACCTGCTGCAGGTTTAAAAGGGAACTCCAGTGAGAGAATTTTTAGTACAGTTCCTGCTCCTCTGCTCTGGTCCCCACCTCAGGGAACCCAGAATTTATAGCATGAGAGCTTCATGCAATACCAAAAATCAAGAGGTGTGTCAGGGGCATGGATGCTGGGAGCTGCAGGATCAGCCTACATTCCAGTGAAGAGTGATGATGATCCATTCAAAGTTGGAGAGATAAGAAGATATCATGTTCCTATGGGGAAGGAGAGACCATGCAAAGCTGAATTGATTAATGTAATGATTTGACTCTGCTTGTCACAATAACAGTACACATTATGCATCATCATACAGCAGAGGATCACAGCATGTATTTGTATCTGCTTGGTGACATGATTGCTACTTGAAGCCTGGATCCCCCGTCATATAGTATGGTATATCAGAGGCTGGATTGTATGTGTGAGCATGAAAGTGGTAGCCATGCCCCCTGCCACGCCCCCTCCCTATAAGGAAATGTAAGGGGGCGTGAATGTAGGCTGATCCTGAAGCTCCCAACATCCATGCCCCTGACCCTGACACACCTCCTCTTCTCTGCTCCTAGATTAAGCTGACATGCAGAAATCTAGGGTTTCATGGAAAAATAACCCCACATTTGTCCAAATGAATACCTTAAATAAATACACTAGACAAGCATGTATGGTTGATAAAAGGCTGTCAGGCTTTACTCAGATTTAATCAAAATAAATTCAAATCCATAAGCATTATAAATTCATAAATAAAAATTTGGATGGGAAAACATCCTTCCGTGAGTGTATTCACCACAACATTCAAAATAAATCCAAACGCCCTACTGCATTGGGCGTGTATTTCCCACAAGTAAAGCCTAGACGATCTTGTAGAAATCCATCCAGAAATCAGAATAAAAGGAACAATAATATAAGAGAGGGAGGGTGGGTGACGTCTTCTCCTGAGTTGACACAGCTGACTGACGCTCCGTCAGAACAGCTGATGAATTGGAGAGGCGTGGCCTGCGGCTCTATGTGAAGTCACACTCACAGGAGCTCCTGGTGCTTTATCCAAAGCGATGGACTTAATGACATTTTAATGCCATTCTGATTCCACAACTAGCTACCAGCCTAACCAGCTACCCGCAGTGACCGAACGAGGCGAGTTCTGCTGAGATCTGATGAGGAGAAAGCCACACAAGGAGAACCCCATCTTCTTCAGTCTGAGGTAATGGCGCCATATTGGGCTCCTGCTGGCAGAGAAGATCATTCACGATTGTATTCTCCTTCATTGTTGACTGTCTCAGCGCTGAGGTACTGAGGAGACACAGATTCTACTTCATTATTAATTGTTTCAGCCCTGAGGTACTGAGGAGACACAGATTCTAACTCATCATTAACTGTTTCAGCCCTGAGGTACTGAGGAGACGCAGATTCTACTTCATTATTAACTGTTTCAACGCTGTGCCCTGAGGTACTGAGGAGCCATATATTCTACTTCACTATTAACTGTTTCAGCGCTGAGGTACTGAGGAGAAATAGATTCTACTTCACTATTAACTGTTCCAGCGTTGAGGTACTGAGGAGCTAAAGATTTTCCCTCACTGTTAACTGTTTCAGCGCTGAGGTACTGAGGAGAAATAGATTCTACTTCACTATTAGCTGTTTCAGCGCTGAGGTACTGAGGAGCTAAAGATTCTCTCTCACTATTAACTGTTTCAGCTCTGAGGTACTGAGGACCTAAAGATTCTCCCTCACTATTAACTGTTTCAGCGCTGAGAGACTGAGGAGCTAAAGATTCTCCTTCACTATTAACTGTTTCAGCACTGAGGTACTGAGGAGCCAAAGATTCTCCTTAACTGTTAACTGTTTCAGCCCTGAGGTACTAAAGGGGCTACAGATTGCATTCTTCTTCACTGTTAACTGTTTCAACGCTGAGCGACCTGCAAGAAAAGGTTCGGACGGGAAGATCGCTTCTAGCAAGTGGGGTTACCGGGCCCCCCACGCAAGCCAGCTTCGTAGACCAGGATTCCAAGATCCACGGCGCGATTCCCCTCACCCTTGATCATCCAGGTTTCAGATAAGTACTGTAATATTCTAAATATCTCTCGCTGCAAAACACCGCCTGAGTCCACGAACCTCCCAATTGTTCCTGATACTGGGGACTAATGCCCTCCAAATCCAGATCTACTTCCAACACAGACCATTCTGATAAGAATATGGAAGCGCAACAAAGCAGATCCAAGAGCAAAATACCTACCATGGCACATAGCCCTGGTAATACCTTTAAGGGAAGAGATCATCCCACCAAAACCCTATCACTAACTGAAGAATCAGACCCTCATGAGGACTCGATGCTATATGAGAATTCCCAACATAGTTCAAAGAGGAAGGAGATAGACTCTCCCCCCCGCCAACACATTGAATCGCCTCCACAGGATGAGGCGCAATCACAATGTAGAAGCCCAGCGAGGCAAAAAATCAAAGTCACTCAAGCTGAGAGCGACGTCAATCGCATCTTGGATCCAAACCAAATTCCTGACAAGAAATTTCTCCTTCAGCTGTTCTCTTCATTAAGGGAGGAGATGAGAGAGCAATTTACAGATGTGAAAGCATCAATTAACACCATAAACTCAAGATTAGATAAAACTGAAACTGATGTAGACAATTTAAAGAAAGAGATTAAAGCATGCCGTACTGAGTTGTCTAAAGCCAAAGGTGACATCAAATACCTCTCTGACAAACTTATTGACAGAGAAGATCGTGACCGTAGATCTAACTTAAAAATTAGGGGTGTACCAGAACAGGTTAAGTCACACGATTTGATTCCTTTCATTAAAAATCTGACAAAAAAATTGATCCCTTCTCTGCCAGACATAGAGCTTTCAATAGAAAGGGCGCATAGAATCCCTAAACCTCCGCGCTTCCCTGAAGACGTCGCTCGGGATGTTATTGTAAAATTCACCTTCTTTCAGACAAAAGATAAAATAAATAATTATACCAGACAAAATGGCCTCCTGCCTGCCCCTTACGACTCCCTAAAAATATACTCTGACATCTCCAGAGAAACTGCTATGAAGAGACGATCCTTGAGACCAATCACTGAAGTTTTATGAAACAACAGATAGCCTACAGATGGGGTCGCCCTACTACCTCTGTCATATTCTACCACAAACAAAAGCAGATCACAATAGAGGACTCCACGGAAGGTTTAAAACTCCTCAAACACCTTCACATACATGAGTAACTCTGCCGACTTCCCTATTGTTGGCATTAACACTAGCACCAAAGGCCCCACCGTTAGCCCAAGAGGAAGACTCACATCAGTTCCCTGGAACTCTTCCTTCCCATTACGATCTAATTCGTATTGTTTACATTCTTTTTTGTATTCTTGTTGTATTTTACCCAAGTACCTCTTTACCTCCGTTTCTTCACCC
The DNA here is from genome assembly GCA_033576535.1 of Allobates femoralis. Lineage (NCBI taxonomy): Eukaryota > Metazoa > Chordata > Amphibia > Anura > Aromobatidae > Allobates > Allobates femoralis. The sequence continues at coordinate 149,940,569 of JARQOC010000010.1, read as the reverse complement.
AAACCCCCCTTACCCTCCCCTTATCACAAAGCTTTAGTATAATTGCTTGACTAGCACAATGGCACTAAGATTTATGTCACTCAATACAAACGGACTTAATTCACCGCAAAAACGATTCAGCTTATGGAAGGAGATGAAATCAAATCGTGTTGATATAGCGGGTATCCAAGAGACTAGATTCCCCTTACAGAACCCTCCCAAATTCACTAATAAAAATTTTCCTCACATATACCTATCGTCCAACCCCCAAAAAAAAGTGGGAGTAGCATTAATTATCAAGGACTCCCTGAAATTTGAAGAGCTCGAGCTTATTAAAGACAACGAGGGAAGGTACATAATCTTGATTTGCAAGATCAATGATACCACCTATACACTTGCGAACGTTTACACGCCTAATAATGGCCAAATCACTTTCCTCAGACGTCTTTTTGCCTTAATCCATGAAAAACAAAAGGGGACACTCTTAATTTTTGGGGATTTTAATGCAGTCCCGAATCCCCTATTAGATTCTTCTAATAAATCGAGGAATCTTAATACTAAACTTGACCCTCTCTTACAAAAGGAAGAACTCTTCGACGTATTCTGATGTTTACACACATCATCTGTGGAGTTCCCCCATTATTCCAACTTGCATAAATCCTTCTCTAGAATTGACTTAGTAATAACTGACATTCATTCCCTATCTAGAGTTAAAACCATATCTATTCTCCCAAGAACGTGGTCGGATCACTCCCCCATTATTTTCGAATGTTCCAACTGCCCCCCCTTTAATGCACATTCACCATGGAGGGCCAATTCTTACCTATTCACTCACCCTCAATATAAAACAGAGATTCAAGAATCACTCAAATTATATTTTAAAGAAAATGAAACTCCTGAGGTATCCTTATTCACACTATGGAACGCCCACAAAGCGACTATAAGAGGGTCACTAATTTATTTAAATGCGAAACACAAAAAAAGCTCAACAAGAGGACACGAAAAAGCTGATCCACCAAATCTCCACCTTAGAAAGAGATATCTTGGCAGATCCATCCGAGAGGAAACACAAAGATCTTCTTGAACTCCGGATCCGACTGAAATCTCTTCTTTTATCAGATTATGATAAAATGGCCCGTATCTCCAGATCAAATTTCTACTCTAATATGAACAAGCCCTCCAAAACCTTCGCAAATTTGATTAAAATTTATAGATCTAAAACTTGTATCCACCAAATCAGGAACAAACAAAACCACGTGGTTAAAACCCCCGTGGAAATCTCTAGAGCATTTGTAGAATTTTATAAAAGCCTCTATAATCTCAAAAATGATCCATTGAAGCATCAACCCACAAAGCAAAATATTAAGTCCTTTCTGAATTCCATTACACTCCCGACCCTTACAGAGGACACCCTAAATAGACTTAATCAACCTTACACCGAACAGGAAATAAAAGATATTATCATTAAACTTAAAAAGAATAAATCCCCAGGCCCTGATGGTCTCCAAAATGAATACTTCATAGCTTATGAAAGTTTACTTACCCCCTACATCACTAAATTAATTAATTCTTTATCCAATAACAATCAATCGGTTCCGCACGAGATGCTTCAAGCATTAATTTCAGTGATTCCGAAAAATAAAGGAGATAGAGAATTGGTATCTAATTACAGACCCATTTCTCTGCTCAACACTGACATTAAAATTATCTCTAAAGCAATTAATGTCAGACTGCAAAAAATTATCCCGCTTTTGATCCACCAGGACCAGGTGGGTTTTACCCCAAAAAGAAGCTCTACTGACGCGACGAGAAGAATTTTAAACCTGTCAGCTCACGCTGAATCCTCTGGAACCCCTATGATAGTGGTCTCTGTCGACGCAGAAAAAGCGTTCGACAGAGTCCACTGGGGATACCTATTTGAGGTCCTGCACAAATTTGGAATAAATGGCCCCATATTTAACTCCATTCAAGCCTTGTACACTGCCCCCTCGGCAAGGTTACTCACTAACAATCAATTATCTGCCCCATTTATGTTGACTAACGGCACAAGGCAAGGCTGTCCCCTCTCGCCCTCTCTTTTTAATTTATTCATTGAACCGTTGGACGAAAAAATCCGATCTCATCCGCAAATCACTGGTATTACTCTGAACCGCGAATCCTATAAAATTAGTCTATTTGCGGATGACAATTTTAACTCTCACAGATCCAATATCCTCAATGTGTAATCTCCTTTCCCTCTTGGAAGACTTCGCTAAGGTCTCCCACTATAAAATAAACATCGCTAGAACACAAGTACTTAGTTATAACCTCCCAGACCAGATTATTTCCTCCTTACAACAAAATAATGGTTTGGATTGGGAGAAGAATGTGTTGGATTATTTGGGAATTATAATTACTAAACCCATATCTCATACTTATGAATCCAATTTAGGAAAGATATACAAAACTGTACAAATAGACCTAACTAATATTTCCAAAACTGAGTTGACATGGTTGGGCAGGATAGAAGCGTATAAACTATTCATTTTACCTAAACTACTTTATATTTTCCGCTCGATCCCCCTGCAGGTCAATTCTAATTGGTGCAAAAAACTTCAAACCCAATTATCCAACTCCATCTGGGGAGGGAAAAAACCCAGAACTGCTCTCTCTACTTTAGAAAAAAGCAAACCACATGGTGGTTTAGCTGTGCCCAACATATCGGCCTATTACCATTCGGCGTTGATCAAACTGAGTCAAAATTGGTGGGGTTCGGAGGAGACTCCAAGATGGATAAACATAGAGAAAGCATTTCACCAGACGGCAGATCTCCACTGGACATTACTCTCCTATCTGTGTGACAAAAACAAGAAGTTACCCTCTATGCCCACATTAAAAGCAACCATACGCGCATGGAGATGCCTGACCATGAAATCACAAGCATCAAATCGATTGTCTTCTCCTTATTGGATTCCTTTGTCTCTCCTACCAGCACTCTCGTCAGCTGTAGATATCAATACATGGACTATTAGCGGTATTCACACCTTGTCTGACATACTCGATGAGGATACACAACTTAAATCCTTTACAATCCTGCAGACCAAATTTGGCTTACCGGAGGAAGAATTCGGAACTTGGACCAAAATCAAACGTATACTCAACAAAAATAGTCTCAATCTTAACCTCCCGCTAAACATTACCCAGCTCTTCCGTTTCAACCAGTCGAAGGTTTTCTGGTCTTTCAAATCCATTTACAGAGAATGGATTCTTGACTCTGCATACTCGATCACTCCCAACATTGAAGCCTGGAGTAGAGAACTTCAAATCCCGCTCCCTATCAACTTAATTGAAGAAACATTACAAACTGCTCAAAAGTCTCTCATGTGCAACTTTACTTGAGTCCTATTACAAAACCTTGACCAGGTGGTATTTCACTCCCACGAGACTTCAAAAAATTTCTAACACCTTGTCTCCTTTGTGTTGGAGGAATTGCGGTCACCCTGGCTCAATGTCACATATATTTTGGGACTGTCCTTCCCTTCGTCACTTCTGGAGAAAAACTCACCTGCTTCTTTGTGATATAACTGGACTTAATTTAGATCTTACTCCAGAACTTGCATTGCTATCAGTAGGAATCAACGACATACCTTCAGACCTCAGAGCCCTTATAGTGCACATTCTCATTGCGTGTAAAAATGGTATTGCAACGCGTTGGAAGGACCTGGATCCACCCACGCTTGATGCAGTTTTGGGGACCATCGCAACACATAACTCTTACGAATATATGCACTCTCTGAGAAATAATCTCCAAGCAAAATACAAAAAGAAATGGACGCCATGGAACCAATTTTTCTATCAACAAGATGTCCCTTTTACTCGGACCTGATTTGACTCGTTTCCAATTTGCTTCAGAATAGTCTAGTCAAGCATAACTGTGAATCATTTCTCTCCCTTCCTTCTCCCCACTGCCCTCCTTCCCAGTTCACTCCCCCCTTCCCTGTTTGGAATTATCGAGAATACCGAACTTTCTTATTGTTTATTGTTTGATATTTTCCGTTATCATCATACTATTGTAACATATATTTTTTTGATCATCCTATTGTACCGTCATTGTTAAGGCGACCTTTGTAAAATTGTGTATATCCCAATAAAAATGTTGAACAAGAACAGCTGATGAATTTAAATAGAGCAGATTCGTGCTCAAAACTTCAGCCAATCACTGGGCTGCACCACAAAAACCCAGCAGTCCAGGCGGCTACTCATAGCTCGCCCGACCTCTGTTGCTAATCTCTAAACAATATTAAGAGCTTCATCCACTAAGGATACCTCAGGGGTTATTAACAAATAATAAAGTGACCAGCATAACATATAAGAATATTAATAACACACATCCATGCAGATATAGTAAGGAGGGCATTTTCCCATGAAGCCCACAACCTAATAGGTTTTGCGGGCTGCCCATGAGGCAGGGGGAAGATCAAAGGAGCAGGTATGATTTTATTTTATTATAAGAGCTCTATAGATCCTAGAACTGCAGTGTACGGCTCTGCTTCATCATGTAGCGGAGCAGGAACTGCACTAAAATGTTTTCTCTCACTGGAGTTCACCAATAAGGCCAGGTATGCTGCCTCTAATCTGTGGTGGTCCAACTTCTGGCTGGCATGTGGAGCAGCTGACCTCCTGACTCTGAACTCCGTTCTGGTGAGATCTCTTTATGCGTGTGGGAATAGTACTGTATCTTCAGCTAGCTAAATATCAGGCTCAATGCGGAGAGTGCAGTCATACTCTAGCTCACATAGGAGGGTGTTCTCGCGTTTATGCGATGCAAATTCCATAATACAGCTAAATCTTCTCTGCATCCCAAGTAAACAGACTGTTGGTTCTGTAGTCGATTGTGTATTGATCAACGGAGAGTAATCAATCAAGTGATGGTGATGATGAACGTGTGATGATTATAATGATTACGATGATGTGGTAAAACTATAAGGATACAGATATGTTTAGCACTGATTTATACAATCACATAAAAAACAGTGATAATACACAGCAGGGATAATACAAGAATAATGGATACACATCACCAAGCTATGACAGTGTCTGCAAAGAAAGCATAAATTAGCACTGGGTACATAATCAGATATCAGCGATGACAATATTCAGTGCAAGAGATCCTTAACTACAGTGTTGGCCAAAAGTATTAACACCCCTGCAATTCTGTCAGATTGCAATCATTTTCAGGAAGAAACTGAGTATTATCACAAATTCTTTTGTATTATTATCTTCATTTAATTTGTCTTCAGTGAAAAAAATACAAAAAGAATTGTCCTAAAGCCAAATTGGATATAATTCCACCAAACATAAAAAAGGGGGTGGACAAAAGTATTGGCACTGTTAGAAAAATCATGTGATGCTAATTTGTGTAATTAACAGCACCTGTAACTTACCTGTGGCGCCTAACAGGTGTTGGCAATATCTAAATCACACTTGCAGCCAGTTGACATAGATTAAAATTGACTCAACCTCTGTCCTGTGTCCTTGTGTGTACCACATTGAGCATGGAGAAAAGAAAGAAGACCAAAGAACTGTCTGAGGACTTGAGAAACCAAATTGTGAGGAAGCATGAGCAATCTCAAGGCTACAAGTCCATCTCCAAAGACCTAAACGTTCCTGTGTCTACCGTGCGCAGTGTCATCAAGAAGTTTAAAGCCCATGGCACTGTGGCTAACCTCCCTAGATGTGGACGGAAAAGAAAAATTGACGAGAGATTTCAACGCAAGATTGTGCGGATGGTGGATACAGAACCTCGACTAACATCCAAACAATTCAAGCTGCCCTGCAGTCCGAGGGTACAACAGTGTCAACCCGTACTATCTGTCGGCGTCTGAATGAAAAAGGGACTGTATGGTAGGAGACCCAGGAAGACTCCACTTCTTACCCCAAGACATAAAAAAGCCAGGCTGGAGTTTGCCAAAACTTACCTGAGAAAGCCTAAAACGTTTTGGAAGAATGTTCTCTCTTTTTGGGCAAAGGCATCAACAGAGTTTACAGGAGATAAAAAGAGGCATTCAAAGAAAAGAACACGCTCCCTACAGTCAAACATGGCGGAGGTTCCCTGATGTTTTGGGGTTGCTTTGCTGCCTCTGGCACTGGACTGCTTGACCGTGTGCATGGCATTATGAAGTCTAAAGACTACCAACACATTGTGCAGCATAATGTAGGACCCAGTGTGAGAAAGCTGGGTCTCCCTCAGAGGTCATGGGTCTTCAAGCAAGACAATGACCCAAAACACACTTCAGAAAGCACTAGAAAATGGTTTGAGAGAAAGCACTGCAGACTTCTAAGTTGGCAGCAATGAGTCCAGACCTGAATCCCATAGAACACCTGTGGAGAGATCTAAAAATGGCAGTTTGGAGAAGGCACCCTTCAAATATCAGGGACCTGGAGCAGTTTGCCAAAGAAGAATGGTCTAAAATTCCAGCAGATCAATGTTTTGCTTTTTGCTTCATTCTATTTTGTGTTTTTTCATTGAAGACAAATTAAATGAAGATAATACCAAAGAATTTGTGATTGCAATCATTTTCAGGAAGAAACTGAGTATTATCTGACAGAATTGCAGGGTGTCAATACTTTTGGCCAACACTGTAAATGGAGGACCTAGATAAACACACATCCCTGCAGACCTAATCCCTATGTAAATGACCGCTGTACTGTTCTAATAAGGCTCTATGGTATTAGCATTCACAAAGGAGTAAGACACTCATTGAATTGACTTTGCAAAAGATGTTGGGATTTCACAGAACTCAGAGAAAAGCAGAAAACATGGTTGCATAGGTTATTTTATGTGCAAACGGGTACCAAGACAAACTTTTTAACGGACCGTGTATCTTGGATACTTGGTTGTGTAACCTACTAGATAAGTGAATACAAGGTTAACTGTGTTCACAATAATATAAATGAAACAAAAAGATGCATCACATCTATCTAATAATGCTAATGGTGTCCACATTCTCTTCCCACAGACAATACACATGGTGATCCAGAGCTTAGGATACACTACATAGGGAATGGTTTCCCTAGGGCATTACACTTTTTAGTCCCAAAAGGTAAATACACATTCTCTTTTTCTGTTCTTTCCCTGATCTGCAACTGTTCTGTGTGATTACTTCACTTTTTCATTTTGGAATTCTATACCTACAAGGCTATGACGACATAAGTGCCAGGGAGGCACCAGTTACATGTGGTTTTGCTAGAACCAGTTAAATATGGTATCTTGTTTCAACTATCACATCTAGCATTATTAGTTAGATGTGATGCATCTTTTTCTTTCATTTATATTATTGTGAACACCGTTATCCTTGTATTCATTTATCTAGTAAGGTCGCACAACCAAGTATCCAAGATACACGGTCCGGTAAAAATGTTGCCTTGGATCTAAAAAAATGTAAGTACCCGTTTGGACATAAAAGAACCTATGCAACCCTGTTTTCCGCTTCAGTTTTTCATTTATACAGAGTATGATTGGTGCATTTTCTGTACACTGATTTTTTATTCTACATGTGTCTGATTATCTTGATGTTGTTTCCTTATTTGTAGTTAAAAAACGTCTTCTCCTGAAGAAGACTCTTAGAGTCGAAACATTGGGAATTAACCTCATTACATTAAGTAAGAAAACAATAAATGTTTTTGCTGAATACAAACAACCATCCATTTGCAGTTTTTTGTGTGTGCCAACTTTTTTTTGATATATTAAACAAGTAACAGCTAGGCTTGCAGTTGGGGGGAGTGATTGTTGAAGCCTGACATATTTGGTGAAGGTAAAAAAAATGTTTGTACCGTGTTAGCCAGTAGATATAAAACTATTAGAATCTGAGAGTCCTAAGTGGCTAATAATGGCTAACTGAACAGATGGTAAGAAAAAGCAAAGCAAGCTTTCAAGACTCTATTGCCTCTTCATCAGGATAATAATGACAGTTAATAGGTCATTAGAGACTTAGTAACGGCAGTTTCAATGCAGTGTAAGGAGGGGAAACCAGATTGTAAAGGATCAAGAAGAAAGTTATCGAAGAGATAGCAGAAGTTAGAATACACTTGATAATTTTTGTTTATCTTTGGGTCTGTCTGTGAGCCAGAAAATTATAAAAGTTTAAGCTATAATGTATTCCCAGTTTTTACAACTGCCATGGCGCCGTCCACTCCATATCTGGGAGCTTGATGGCTGCAGCAGTTTACTCACCCAATCCAGTGGTCCCGTGAGGTCTCCCAGTGTACAGTCTCCAGCTCCTTACCTGCTCCATCAGCATCCGTCTTGCAGACCTGCTTGGTAAACATGCAGGCAACACACGACACACCTCCTTCTATTAAAGGGCCATTGCTCTCCAACCCAGAAATTCCTCTCAGCCTATTGCTGAGAAGTGCAATGTATTTAAGATGCCATGCCCCATTGGGAGGTGCCTGAGCAATGTGGTCATTCCTTAGAGACATCGCTATTACTCAGGTTTCCATCCCTGTGGCCTGTGCTTTATACCAGTATCCCCCACTAACGTGTGTATCATCTTCAATACACCTTGTAAAGAAAAAACAACAACAGCTTGTAGTGCGCCTGTACACATGGGGCTGTTAACGGGCGGTTCTTTTGCGTTTAAACTCACCTGGTCTGGTTGTAAACCACAGCCCGTAGATAAGCTTATTAATATGAAGCAGCGGAATCCTCCGGTTCCGTCCTCGTGCTTCCTACGAGGTCTTCTCCGGGGAAACACTAGTGCCGGGCGGCGTCACGTGTCTAGTAAAGGGGCTGATCCAGCTGACGTCTTCTCAGGTCCTCTCCCTCCTCTGCAGCTCACTCCACCACTCTCCCCATAGGGAGTCAGAATGATACAAAAAGATGGAAGCGTGATGTATGTTTGGGCGCTGAGGTAAGGAAGATCTCTGATGCTGGCTTCTTTTCCGGACTTTATTAAAATAATTGCAGTTATAATTATTCAAGCTTAAGGCTCTCAAAACCCACGATGCATTTCGACGTGCACACACGTCTTTCTCAAGAAAGACGTGTGTGCACGTCGAAATGCATCGTGGGTTTTGAGAGCCTTAAGCTTGAATAATTATAACTGCAATTATTTTAATAAAGTCCGGAAAAGAAGCCAGCATCAGAGATCTTCCTTACCTCAGCGCCCAAACATACATCACGCTTCCATCTTTTTGTATCTTCAATACACCTGTCTGCGACAGTGTTTTCCTGCTTGCATCGGTCTGATACTGTCTGCGACAGTCTATACCTGCCTGCACCAGCCTACTCCTGCCTGTGCCATTTCGCTACTTCTTGGACCTGTCTGTTGCCTGCACTTCTGCTTTGGCCAACACTGTAAATGGAGGCCCTCTTGCTTCGCTCATGTTTCCCAGACGTGGTCCTCTCTCTGATCCTCAGCAACTTTCTACGCACCCAAACCTATGCAAGTTGAGTCAAATTAGCGGAACAACGATGCCAGGAGACACTGACTCAAGACCCATGCTTCTTGTGTGGTAGCACAACTCATATACTTCGTAATTGTCATGAGAGGCTAGAAAACTCTTCTGTTTAGGGCTGGTTGGAGAGGCTTCCCTAGGTGAAAAGGACGCCTTTCCACCACTGAGTCTGTTCATACAAGTGACCCATAATGGGGTTTGGTTCTCTAAAAAGAGGCCTATGTGGACTCAGAATCTGCAGGAAACTTCACACTACAGTCTGTGGTTAACTAGTACCGAATTCTGGTAAAGCCTCTCCTTAATCCTCTTTAATTTTTTCTTGGTTTTGGTGAATGGGAAACCAATGAAGGAAACTATTTTTGGCTTCACCAAACAGGTAGAGCTGCAATCTGACACATGCACTTCTTCAGTATCTTTGCCATCTAATTTCCCAGTTTTCTTGTTTGTCCCAGTACCTCTGCTACCTGATTGCTGGTACCCTCTATGCCTGCACAAGTACTTGAAGCTGCAGGCAGACAAGAAACCAACAATCAGATAGAGGTACTGGGACAATCAGAAAGAAAGGAAACATGTAACAGGACAGCATGGATACCTGCTTAGAGAAACAAATGGAGTAGATACCAAATCTAGATCAGATCAGATAAAGCAGATGTGTGCCTGTAACCTCTCCCTCCATCTTCTCATCAGAAGCTCTTAAATGAAACAGATACCGGACATGCAGAGCACAGACAGGAGGGAGGAAGGGAGGGGAGAGTTGCCTGAGAAGGAGTATATAATATATGAACTAACTGGACTAATTGGCTGTGAAAGTAATGGAGATAACTGATGCACCAGCTGCCTGCAGGATATGAAAATGGTTATAACAAGGCAAAAATGTACAATAATGATTTTGCATGTTTTTTAACAGGTCTGCCCAGGCACTATTCAAAGGTAATATTAATATCATACTGAAAAATTACCTGACATAGTCCCTTTAATTTTGTTTTTCTTTAGCCATTCAGAGGTAGACTCCTTGGTGTGTTTTGGATCATTGTCCTCCTACATAACCCAAGTGCTCTTCAGCTTGAGGTCACAGACAGACGATTGGACTTTCTCCTTCAGGATTTTTTGGCGACAACAGAATTCATGGTTCCATTTACCACAGAGTCTTTCAGGTCCCTGAGCAGCAAAACAGCCCCAGACCATCACCTGTTCCAATTAGCCAGTTCTGGAATTTTATTGGAAGCAGTGCCGCTGTCAGTGGCACATCAACGTTAATGCTGTCTTTAGTGTGGAGCTCAAGTTTTTTAATACAGGACTCCTGTGATAATGAAATACATTTCTGAAAAGCATCACTCAGGAGAATGCGTGGATAACCCTTTTATCTAAAACGTTTATTCTGAATTTTGGCCTCTTTAAAAAAGTCAGAATCATCTGTGCAATTTTTCCAGACCCTCCAGTACTGGCCATAAGGTACATTTCTGACCCACCTGGGCAGGTGTCCACTGTCGAAGCAGAGATAACTGTTAACATCGACATGTTTAAAGTGAGTGGATGTGGTCTGTGGACAACCTACCCAGGGTGTCAACCCACACCAAGAGGTCCAAATACTGGAGGGCATCCTCTGACATAGATGCTGTAAACGTCAAGCCCCATGTGTTTGAATTTAATTTGTCTACAAAATTCAAAGCCTCCTCTTTGCTCCCCGATAACAGGAAAAATAAATCATCAATGTAGCGTTTGTAACAACAGATACGTCCACGTGCAGTTGGGGAATGTGCGATGAAGACAAACTCAAACACCCCCATAAACAGGTTAGCGTAACGGGGGCGAATCTCATCCCCATCACACATCCCCTCAACTGTTTGTACATAGACTCATCAAAGGTGAAGACGTTATTTTTCAAGAACTAAAAGAATCCCCGACTTTAGAAATTCTTTCGGGCTTCCAAGATTGTGTTATTTGCTGATAAAAAACTGTTTTGCAGAAATGCCGTAGTCATGAGGGATGTTAGAATACAAAACTGACATCCAGGGTCATAATTAAACATCAGGGCATTGGGGAAACATCCCTAAAATGGCCTATAAGCTGCGACGAATTCTTAAGGTATGAATTAGTGATGGGCGAGTCCTAAATTACTCGGAATCGCTTGACTCTAGCGAGTCCGAGCCCGGGACTCGCTACTCATTGCGAGTCTAGCGAGTCCAATGTTAATGAATGGGGAAGCGAGTAATAGCGAGTAATGTGTGATTTACAAATCGCAGATGTGTCTCGGAAGCTTCAGGCTCTGTCTGCTACAATAGCTAAATCATGTTTAATAGGCTCCCGCTGTCACAGCACAGTTAACTCTCTGCTTACCGGCGCTGCAAGAAGAAGAAGAAGGAAGACAGAAGAGAGAAGAAAGAAGAGAGAAGACCTGGGTCTTTGGAGGGATATGTGGTGGTAATAAAGTTGGAGTCCCTAATGGTGTCTGTGTCTTTATTTTTAACAAATCATTTTTCTCTGTGTGGTGTTTTTTTTAACCCTTTATTGGAGATTCTTAGTGGCCGGGTCAAACCTGGCCTGACATTAAGAATCTCGGGCTTAATACCAGCTTGTATAACAAAGCTGGTATTAACCCCTTTATTACCCAGCGTGCCACCGCCACCAGGGCCGCTGGAAGAGCGGGGTTCAGCGCCAGAGGATGGCGCTTCAATGAACGCGCCATCTTCTGGGGCGTCTGCAGGCTGCAATTTGCAGCGGGGGGGTGCCCAGAAAGCTTTTATTTACATTTTTTTATGGATTTGTCAGAAAAAAATTTGACGTGGGCTTCGCCGTATTTCTGGAACCAGCCAGATCCAGCAGGCAGCGATGGGCTGCCCCCAACCCCCAGGTGCCTATTTGTACCTGGCCGGACACAAGAATGTAGGGGAGCCCTTTTTTTTTATTATTTCATGAATTTCATGAAATAATGAAAAAAAAATGCGTGGGGCTCCGCGCAATTTCTGTCTAGCCAGGTACAGCTAAGCAGCTGGGGGCTGGAATCCGCAGCGCAGGGAGGCCCAAGCTTTCTGGGCACCCCCTGCTGCAAATTGCAGTCCGCAGCCGCCCCAGAAGATGGCGCGTTCATTGAAGCGCCATCCTCTGGCGCTGAACCCCGCTCCTCCAGCGGCCCTGGTGGCGGTGGCACGCTGGGTAATAAAGGGGATAATACCAGCTTTGTTATACAAGCTGGTATTAAGCCCGAGATTCTTAATGTCAGGCCACATTTGACCCGGCCACTAAGAATCTCCAATAAAGGGTTAAAAAAAACACAACACAGAGAAAAATTTTTATTAGAAATAAAAAAAAAAAGCCATTAGGGACTCCAACTTTAATTTAAAAAATCCTCTTCCGTCCGACGTAGTCCAAAACGCGATGTCCTCTCTGCTACATCCCTGTGCATAGATATAGATGTATATGCACAGGGAATGAGCAGATTGAGAACAATCTCAGCTCTGCTACATCATCTCTGTGCACAGACATTCATGTCTGTACACAGGGAGAGCAGGTGGGCTCTAGGACCCTGGAGCTGCGGCAGCCTGCAGGACCGGAGCCCGGCACAGAGCAGACAGCCAGACTCATTACTGTGCGAGTTTCCCTGCGATTACTTGCACAGTAACGAGTCCAATGCAAGTCAATGGCAATCCTAGTTTTGTCAGAGTCTCTGACAAAACTAGGATTGCCATTGATTTGCATTGGACTCGTTACTGTGCGAGTAATCGCTGGGAAACTCGCAGAGTACCGAGTCCTGCGAGTCCCTTACTACTCGCCGAGTAACGAGTCCTAGCGAGTAGACTCGCCCATCCCTAGTATGAATCCAATTTCAGTACATATTTTTGTAAAAAGAGGGCTACATAGTGAGATAAATTGCACGTTATAGACCCCCCCTGAAATTATGGGGCGACCGGGAAGGTTCTTGACATCCTTATGGACTTTGGGTAAAAAATAAAAAAAAAAGGGTCCAGTATCTTGAGATGTTCAAAAACATCATCTCTTTTTTGTTTAATATTCCTCGATCATGGGCATTCTTGATCAGTTTATTATAGTTTAAAGATAGAAGGATCATTCTCATCATTCAATATGCGTTTATCCTGGCCCATATACCAGTCCTAATTCATAATTACTACACCACCCATGTCGGCATTTTTTATAATTATCTCCTTATTATCACGTAGGGCAACAATAGCCTGTCTTTTCCCCGGGCTAAGATTGTCCCTCTTCCTAATGTTCGTGAAGGACCGAATTTCTTTTAGGGCTAGGTGTTGAAAGGTTTCCAGATGGGGGCCCCTATGATGCCAAGGATAAAATTCACTAATACTTTTAGGGTTCACATGCTGAAAACTATCTGTAGGGGATTCTTTACTTTCACAAGTTGAAACAGGCTTTTTGCACTGTTTTTCCAAAATAAAATGATGCTGGACAGTTAATTTTTCATGAACTCACTGAAGCCTAGATGTAGAGTAAAGGGATTAGCAAGAGAATTTGGACAGAAGGAAAGGCCCCATTTTAGTAGGGACATTTGTTCTTTTGTAAGATTGATATCTGAAATCTTAAAAATCCCAGCCCGACCCATTGGAAACAGGGGATTTTAGATGGCCTTTGTCCTCTTTTGTGTGGGATCTTGCAGAGTCGCCGGATAGTTCGTCCGCTACCTTAACATCCACGCTTCCTCTTTTTCTTTTCGGTGGCGCCCTGGTGCCACCCGAAAAAACTATGTGATTTTTGTATTCTTTAGAGTAATGGTAGAGGTGGGCTTCCTGATCACTTCAGCAGATGGTACAGATATGGTCCTATTTAAGTGATTTCTTGATTGAAAACAGGTGTGGCAGTAATCAGGCCTGGGTTTTACTTGGGAAATTGAATTCCACTGCCAAAAGATATGATAAACCATAGTTAATTTATGTTTTAAGGTTGGGGCAATCACTATTTCACACAAAGCCCTTTAGGTTTGGATTTCTTTATCCCTTAATAATAAAATCCTTTATTTATAAACTGCATTTTCTGTTATCTTTGTTTAATATTTACATTTGTTTGGTGATTGGAAACATTTAAGTGAGAAACATGCAAATAAGAAATGAGGAAGAGTGCAAACACTTTCACATGACAGTATGCAGTAAGGCTGAAACCATAGGTCCAGCTTCTGCCCATGGATCGGTCTGTATGTGTCGGCTGTCACGTTCCTTTTAACATTGACTTTTGCATATTTGCTCTCTATTTTTGTGATTATTAATTATGCAGGTTTGGCTTAAAGCGCATACATGGTAATGGGATTGCTAAAAGGATAAAATATGCTGTAAACTATAGAAGCGAGTCAGATGTTACTTTTAATGTCTTACAACAAAGGAGAACATAAAAGCTATTCATTAATGTTAATAATTAGGAAGATGCTGCATGAAATACCCTGTGGTGCAACAGCTGTTGATACACTGTACATTACCAAGTGAAAAGTCAGTGTTATGTGTGATCAATGTGATTGATGACATACATTAATTGTTCATGTCATATAGGATGCTGTGGCTCGTCCGTAATATATTCAAAATGTTCACAATGTCACTTAATATTTCAAAAATAATAAGATTAAATTAATCATAATATGTTTGTCAAACCGTCCTGTTTTTATGGTGAGAAAGAGCAGAATGCTAACAGTAGCATCTGCCATTAGGGACCCTGCAACAATAAAGGGACATACTTGGTCTGTACAATGTTTAGGCAGATGGTACCTGCCTATTTTACCTTTACATGAATGCCACAACCCAAAGTTTCACAGCAGAACATTCCTTGGAGTATCATACAACCTCTGAGCCACATTATTTAGCTTTGGTAGCAAGTCAGGATAGTGGTTGGCCACCTTGGCAAAGGGCGAGAGGACGGTGCACCTCATGAAGTTGCTCAACTCATAATGTACCATAACAATGAACCCAGGTGATATTAATATGCAGCTAGCACCATTTTATGCAGGTAATGATAAGATAAATTATTGAAAGCCAATATCTATGTATGTACAATTAGAGTCAGATCCACTCAAAATGCATCAGTTTACTTATCACATTACTAAATTTAACCTTTTATATTTAACCCCAAGGCAATATCCATTTTTCGTGTTTGCTTTTTCCTCCCCTTCATCCAAGAGCCATAAGTTTGTTTTTTCCAACAATACGGTAATAAGAGGTTTGTTTTTTGCAGGACAAGTTGTACTTTTCAATGATATCATTCTTTTGACATATAGTATACTAGAAAACAGGGAGAAAATTCCAAGTGCGCAGAAGTTGGAAAAAAATGTGCAATTTCTTGATTGCTTTTTGGGTTTGTTATTCAGAAGTTTGTAAAGAAAGAATTGTGCTTTTGACAACTTTTTCCATAACCCGTAGCACTCTCACTTTCGGTATCGGGGCTGTGTGATGGCTTATTTCTTGTGTCTTGAGCTGACGTTTTTAATTGTTCCATTATTGGGTAGATGTGATGTTTTGATCGCCCCATATCCCACTTTACTGCAATGTTGCATCGAACAAAAAGGCAATTTTGGCGTCTTGACTTTTTCCGTTATGCAGTTTAATGATCAGATTAATATCCACAGAAACTTGAAGAATTTCTTGCCGCAGTGTTTAACAAATTTAGAAGAATGCCAAAAGCCCTGCGTGCAGATAATGTAACAGAATATACAAGTGGTAAGGTGAAAAACATTTTGAAAAACAATGGAATATTATTCCAGTCTACCATTCCATACAACCCAGAGCAAAATGGCATTGCAGAAAGAAAGAACCGCACTCTGCGAAAGCAGAAGAAATATGTTTCATGCAAATGTACTGCCCCAGGGTATAGGATCTCGGATGTCTGGGCCCTCAGCTTCGGTGGGGGATCTCACTGGTGGCCTGCCCAGACCCGTGGCCCCGAGGGGGAGACAGCCTCCAATTAAAGGGTTGAAGTCTTTATCTTGTGATGCCACCTGTAGTACCTGGTGACTAGACACCAGTGCTGCCACAGTCCTCCGGAGGGTGGTGGTATTGCGGGCTAGGGTGGAGAAGCTCCCTACAGGTAGAGCTAATCCTCTGGGGCAGTGTTATCTGATGCCGACACGATGCAAACCTTTGAGAAAAGTCAATGAAGCAGGACAGAGACACAGAGGCACTTCACACTTCCAGGTACTTTACTTGTAAGAGGAAACTGAACAAGATGATGATACAGTTCACAGTACTCCAGCAGGACAGCTGGCTGAGTAGTCGCAGCAGAATGCAGAATCTGTGTAAGTCTCTGGTGGTACCTCCTGGGATGTACACTTGTCCTGTCCCTTCTCTCTCTTCTCGTGGTCTGCTTCTTGGGCAGTAGTACGTCCCAGGGAATAAACACGCTGAGAACGTCTACGGAGCCGGGACGAGTACGGTCGGAGAGTGAACTATCCAGGCTGCGTTGTCAGACCCGTGCACTCCGGGTGTACAAGTCAGGACCTTCCTGTCTGGGATATGTCCTTCTCTAGCCCTCTTTTGAAGCCCCCTTTTTCTCTCGGGTAAGCTCCCGTTCTCAGTCTTTCCTCGAGGAAGACACTCCTCAAGACTCCCCGTGTGTTCCATCTGGCTCCTCTATAAAATTCAAGAATGCGCACATAGGGTGATATCTTCTTTAAAGAAGAACAAGAGGTTATACAAAAGGGGCTGCTCATCTGATACAGTTGTGAAAACCCACAACTGGTAATGATCGCTCAAATACAAGTAGCTGCTGCAGGACCGTACTTTCCACAGATCTCTGTGGTATAATCAGCTCCCAGGACACAGTACCTCGAGGTCCGCGCTGCCACTTCAGAAAGGGACAAAAGAAGCCAGTACAAGAGAATGTCTGGATCAACGATTCTTCTTTATTATCCAACGCGTTTCAGAGTTATCTCCCAACTCCTTCATCAGGGAATGATGGACATTCCCTGATGAAGGAGTTGGGAGATAACTCTGAAACGCGTTGGATAATAAAGAAGAATCATTGATCCAGACATTCTCTTGTACTGGCTTCTTTTGTCCCTTTCTGAAGTGGCAGCGCGGACCTCGAGCATCTTGCTCCTCTCACACTTTCCACTCTCACTAACTCTGGGACCTCCCCCGGTTGTATTGGTGGGTGTGTTTTGGGATCAGATCCTACCACAGTGTTCTGCATTCTACTTGCGACAGGGACAACCACACAGTCATCTTTGGGTGCAGTACCAAACTTGTGAGGCCTGACCAGTGGGGCGCCACACAAATCAACATACAACATATTGGGAAGAAGCCATCATGACATCATGCTATCTTCAAAACAAGGTAAAGCTATAGATAAATCTCCATGAGCTATGGGACTGCGAGAAACCTAACCTGAAGCAACTCAGGATATTTGGAAGCAAAACGTTTGTGTATGTTCCCAAAGAAAAACATTCCAAATGGAAATCACAACCAAAGCAAGGGGTGCTGGTGGCCATAGTTAACATCAAAAGGGATACAGAAACCTGCATCCAGAGACCAAAGTAAAAATCAGCAGAGATGTAGTGATAGATGAAAACTATGCATTGCTCAAATTCCATGAAGTTACACCTGTTATTTAACCTAAGAACCAAGAAAAAGAATCTCAATCACCAAATCCAGACACCGAAAAGGAAAAGACTGAAGTCTGCATAACATAGTAACATAGTTTTTAAGGTTGAAGGAAGACTAAGTCCATCTAGTTCAACCCATAGTCTAACATGTTGATCCAGAGGAAGGCAAAAAAAAACCATGTGGCAACACTAAGCTCCACATTGGGGGGAAAAAATTCCTTCCTGACTCCAGATACGGCAATCAGACTAGTTCCCTGGATCAACACCCTATCAAAGAATCTAGTATATATAACTGGTAATATTATAGTTTTCAAGAAAGGCATCCAGGCCCTTCTTAAATGTTAGTAGTGAGTCACTCATTACAACAGCATGTGGTAGAGAGTTCCATAGTCTCACTGCTCTTACAGTAAAGAATCTACGTCTGTGATTATGATTAAACCTTCTTTCCAACAGACGTAGAGGATGCCCCCTTTGTCCCTGTCTCAGGCCTAAGAGTAAAGAGATCATTAGAAAGTTCTCTGTACTGTCCCCTCATATATTTATACATTATTATAAGATCACCCCTAAGCCTTCATTTTTCCAAGCTAAATAACCCCAAGTTTAATAACCTGTCTTGGTATTGCAGACCCCTTAGTCCTCTAATGACTTTTGTCGCTCTTCTCTGGACCCGCTCTAGTTCAGCTATGTCTTTCTTATACACCGGAGACCAGAATTGTACACAGTATTCTAAGTGTTGCCGCACTAGTGACTTGTATAGAGGTAAAATTATGTTCTCCTCATGAGCATCTATGCCTCTTTTAATGCATCCCATTATTTTATTTGCCTTTGCAGCAGCTGCCTGACACTGGCCACTAAATGTGAGTTTATCATCTACCCATACACCCAGGTCTTTTTCAGTGATAGTTTTTCCCAGTGTTTTACAATTAAGCACATAATAATAAGCTCTGAAGCAACCAAGGAAGACACAGAAGAACCAAGTCAACCTCCAATCAGGAGATGAGAAAAATCAAACATAGATATTCCAGCTAAATGCCTTTCTTATATGGTCAGAACACTTCCTGTGCCAGAGCCACAGTCATTGCAAGACATGCAAAAACTGCCTGTGCACGAGAAGCGGACGTGGATAAATGCTGCTAATGAAGATATGGAGACCCTTTACCGGTGGCTATGGGAGAAAAAAGAAGCTTCTGTATAGAGGCGTGCACAACCGTGATGCTGGTGAAAAGATTTATTTATAGCAAACATGAGAACAGGAAACCTTGGCTAGATGAAAAACAATTAAAAGCATGCCCTATATGCCACGCATTTCATACGGGGGCTAACCGGGACCTGGGTAACAGGTAAGGGGATGTTATACAAGGACAGAGCAATACACATAAGGCATAGTAAATTTATAACAGTGTATAGTAGTTCAATTAGAAATCAGCCAGATACCTGCACTAGTAACAAAATAATTCTCATCAGTAGTACCCAATAATAGCCTTCAGTGTAGGGTTAGCATGTAAGGATTATTAAGAGTAAATAAGGAAAGCTGATAATATTGAGGTAAAGCATACAATAACACATAGATGAAACATATGCTTCAGAGCATTCAAAAGGAGAGTATCCCCAGTGTCAGAGCCATGGTAAGCTGGTGTGCCAATTATGGATAACCAGGTTAAGGTGGGGGCTGGTGTCTGAGTACCCAGGCTGGGGGGTAATACAACAGTGCAAAACCGGTTAAACTATTGCCACAATAGTGATTGAAAGATGACACAAAGAAACCCCCATGGGTCAATCAGATACAGTGAGGCTGGTAAGGTAATATTTATCAACCACCAATCATTCTGGTGACAAATATGTCACACATATGATACATATGAATCAGGGCCCTATTACATATGACACCCAGGAGGCTAGTAACATAGTAACATAGTTTTTAAGGTTGAAGGAAGACTTTAAGTCCATCTAGTTCATCCCATAGCCTAACATGTTGGTCCAGGAGGAAGGCAAAAAAAAAACCATGTGGCAACACTAAGCTCCACATTGTGGAAAAAATTCCTTCCTGACTCCAGATCCGGCAATCAGACTAGTTCCCTGTATCAACGCCCTATCAAAGAATCTAGTATATATAACTGGTAATATTATAGCTTTCAAGAAAGGCATCCAGACCCTTCTTAAATGTTAGTAGTGTCACTCATTACAACATCATGTGGCAGAGAGGTCCATAGTCTCACTGCTCTTACAGTAAAGAATCCGCGTCTGTGATTATGATTAAACCTTCTTTCCTCCAGACGTAGAGGATGCCCCCTTTGTCCCTGTCTCAGGCCTAAGAGTAAAGAGATCATTAGAAAGTTATCTGTACTGTCCCCTCATATATTTATACATTATTATAAGATCACCCCTAAGCCTTCGTTTTTCCAAGCTAAATAACCCCAAGTTTAGTAACCTGTCTTGGTATTGCAGACCCCTCAGTCCTCTAATGACTTTGGTCGCTCTTCTCTGGACCCGCTCTAGTTCAGCTATGTCTTTCTTATACACCGGAGACCAGAATTGTACACAGTATTCTAAGTGTGGTCGCACTAGTGACTTGTATAGAGGTAAAATTATGTTCTCCTCATGAGCATCTATGCCTCTTTTATATGCATCCCATTATTTTATTTGCCTTTGCAGCAGCTGCCTGACACTGGCCACTAAATGTGAGTTTGTCATCTACCCATACACCCAGGTCTTTTTCAGTGACAGTTTTGCCCAGTGTTTTACAATTAAGCACATAATTGTACCTTTTGTTTCCTCTGCCCAAGTGCATGACCTTACATTTATCCCCATTAAAGCTCATTTGCCATTTATCAGCCCAAGCTTCTAGTTTACATAAATCCTCCTGTAATATAAAATTGTCCTCCTCTGTATTGATTACCCTGCTGAGTTTAGAGTCATCTGCAAACATTGAGATTCAACTCTGTATGCCCCCTACAAGGTCATTAATAAATATATTAAAAAGAAGCGAGCCCAACACTGACCCCTGTGGTACCCCACTATTGACTGTGACCCATTCTGAGTGTGTTCCATTATTAACCACCCTTTGTTTCCTATCACTAAGCCAGTTCTTAACCCACGTACACATATTTTCCCCTATCCCCATTACTCTCATTTTATGTATCAGCCTTTTGTGTGGCACCGTATGAAAAGCTTTTGAAAAAAGTCCATATACACTGCTTTCACTGCATTTCTTTGGTCCAGTCCAGAACTTACTTCTTCATGGAAGCTTATCAGATTAGTTTGACAGGAACAGTCCCTTGTAAACCCATGTTGATAATGGGTCATGAGGTTATTTTTCTTAACATACTCCAGTATAGCATCTCTTAGAAAACCCTCTAGGATTTTACCCATAGTAGAGGTTAAGCATACTGGCCTATAATTTCAAAGTTTTTTTTTTGTCCTCTTTTTGAATATTGGCACCACATTTGCTATACGCCAGTCCTGTGGTACAGACCATGTTATTATGGAATCTTTAAATATTAAAAATAATGGTCTATCTATGACAGTACTTAATTCCTGCAGCACTCTGGGGTGTATCCCATCCGGGCCTGGGGATATGTCAATTTTAGTGATTTTTAGGTGGTGCTGTACTTCCTGCTAGGTTAAGCAGGTGACATTTAATTGATAGTTTTTGTTATCACTGATCATATTGTTTGTCATGGGATTTTCTTGCGAAAATACTGTTGAAAAAAAGTCATATTATGGGATTATTTTTACTTTCTCTGGCAATGAGTCTCTCTGTCTCAATGTTTGCTGCCTTGATTTGCTTTTTACAAATGTTATTTAATTTTCCGTATTTATTTAATGCCTCATCACTACCTACTTGCTTTAATTCCCTAAATGCTTTCCCTAAATACTTATTATGCCTCTTACCGCTTGATTTAGCCATAGTGGATTCCTCCTATTTCTAGCATGCTGATTCCCATAGGGTATATATTGTGCACAGGCCCTATTCAGGATGCTAATAAACATCTCCCATTTGCTTTGTGTACTTTTATGTCTCAGGATATCGTCCCAGTTTATTGCACTAAGATCACCTCTCAACCGTTGGAAATTTGCCTTCCTGAAGTTTAGTGTCCTTGTAGCCCCTCTACTACACATTTTATTAAAAGATACTTGAAAATGTATTATTTTATGATCGCTATTACCCAAGTGACCTCCAACCCGTATATTTGATATGCGGTCTGTCCTGTTGGTTAATATTAGGTCCAGCAGTGCCCCTCTTCTTGTTGGGTCCTGAACCAATTGTGAAAGGTAATTGTTTCTCATAGTTGTCAAAAACCTATTACCTTTGCTAGAACTGCAGGTTTCTGTTCCCCAATGTATTTCAGACAAAAAAGAGAGGGGGGGGGGACAAGAGGCGCAATAGTGCCCTTATCACTAGACACTAGCTTGTGTTGAGGTGAGAAAAAGTGAACCACTCACCTATTCCAGTTGTGAGACCCACAACTGGTTAGTAGACCTGTTTGGACAAATATCCTGATGGCTGCTGCTGGACTTCCACCGGTCTCACACACGTGAAGACGAAACCAGAAGTTTAGGGAAGAGAGGTGCGGACTGTGGTACACCTCTCTTCCCTAAACTTCCAATGTATTTCAGGGTAGTTGAAGTCCCCTATAATAATGACTTTTCCCTGAGTCGCTGCTTCATCTATTTGCTTTATGAGGATATTCTCCTCCACTTCCATTATCGTTGGGGAATTATAACAAACCCCTATCAGTAATTTATTATTTTTCCCCCTCCCCTTATCTCCACCCACAGAGACTCTACATTTCCATTAGATTCACCTATATTATCCCGCAGGATGGGTTTTAAGGATGATTTTCCGTATAAACATACACCTCCCCCTCGCTTATTTGTACGGTCATTTCTGAACAGACTATAGCCCTGTAAATTAACAGCCCAGTCATGGCTCTCATCCAGCCATGTCTCCGATATCCCCACCATGTCATAATTATTTTCCAACAAAATAAAATCTAATTCCTCCATTTTGTTGGTGAGGCTTCTGGCATTAGTGTACATGCACTTAATGCAACTCTCTTTACCTCTATTCCTTCCTACTATATTGACTGCTCTAACCCCACCCCCCATGCCACCGCCAATTTTATTACTTGTGCCCAGGTTACTATTTACACTATCTTCCCCTCCTGTACAATGAGTACCCTCCCCCCAATCCCTAGTTTAAACACTCCTCCAACCTTCTAGCCATTTTCTCCCCCAGCACAGCTGCACCCTCCCCATTGAGGTGCAGCCCGTCCCTAGCATTGAACCTGTAGCCAACAGAGAAGTCGGCCCAGTTCTCCAGGAACCCAAACCCCTCCTTTTTACATCAATTCCTGAGCCACGTATTTATCTCCCTAATCTCCCGTTGCTTCTCTGGTGTGGCGCGTGGTACAGGCAGTTTTTCAGAGAATACTGCCTTGGAGGTCCTTGCCTTAAGCTTGCAGCCTAACTCCCTGAAATCATCTTTAAGGACCTTCCACCTACCTCTAACTTTGTCATTTGTGCCAATGTGCACCATGACCGCTGGGTCCTCACCAGCCCCTCCCAGTAATCTGTCAACCCGATCAGTGATGTGCCGGACTCGAGCGCCAGGTAGGCAGCACACTGTTCGACGATCCCTGTCTTTGTGACGGATTGCCCTATCTGTTCCCCTATTAATTGAGTCCCCCACTACCAGCACCAGTCTGTCCTGCCCTGCTCTCCTGTTTTCCCCCTTAGTGGAGCAGACACTCCTCTGGCTTTCAGAGGTCATGCCCTGCTGCAGCAGTGCTGTACCTGAACTCACACCCTCCTCATCTGCCAACATAGCAAATTTATTGGGGTGTGCCAGATCAGGGCTAGCCTCCCTGACACTCTTCCCTCTACCCCGCCTTCTAACTGTCATCCAGCTGGCTACCTCACTGTCCTACTGCTCCATGCTACCATCCTCACCCACATCTATCCCATTGAGCAGCTGTTCAGTGAGCAGCAGACTCCTTTCCATATTGTCTATGGATCTCAGCGTTGTCAGTTGTTAATTTAGATCCAGTATCTGGGCTTCCAAATGCACAACATACTCACATCTCACACAGCAGTATGCACCCTCGACCGGCTGTTCAAGGAATGCATACATGTGGCAAGATGTACACTGGATGGCATTAATACAAAACAGGGTGGGGGAACAAGAGGCGCAATAGTGCCCTATTACTAGTGACACTCAGAGTGAGGGATATCCCTGAGGAAGGTGCAGGAAGGGCGCCGAAACACGTAGGAAGGAATAAAGAAGTATACTGCTACAACATCTTGCATCCCAGGTGATTTTGTGGACTCAGCAGCGCGGACTGTGGCACACCTTGCTTCCCATATTTACTGGATGGCATTGTCAATTATGGAGCTCACTTCCTAATGGGGATTGCACCACACAGAAATGATAAAAAGAAATGCAAAGTATTAATAAAATACAACCAGCACCTCAGTAAGTCCTCCCTTCCAAACTCCATTAATCCAAAGTCACTGAATCACAAGTCAGGAAGAAAAAAGTTGCGGCTCTGATAGCGCTAAGAATGAAGACGGTAGCGTCGAAACGCGTAGCGGAGTTTGAGGGACCGTGTTTTTAATAAAGGTCTGTTCACCACAACAACTTCCCCTTGCCCTCCTTCCTTAGCGCTATCAGAGCCGCAACTTTTTTTCCTCCTGTGCACTTCTTTCCCTTCTGAGGGATCATGCGGTTCAGTAGCTTTGGAAGAGAGGCATCGTTTATTAAAGGACCTGTTTATCCAAGTCTGGAGGACTACTAGGACCCTTCTGATGTCACCGCCTTGGATCACGTGACCGGTGGAAGTGACGCTGCTCTCTCCCTGGCACGAGAATTTTCTCGGGGACGCCCTGTTTGGTATTACTCCACCGGAGGCTATCACTGGAGTTGTACCCAGCCAGTACAACTCCACAAGGTGAGTGGAAACCCCGCTTTCCCTGCAATACGGTTTACCCTGAGGTGCTTCACATTTGCGCCCCAACTCTTTTCTTTTACATGAATCACAAGTCACACACTTACTTCCGTCCGCACTTACGCTCCCGATCACACTAAGCTCTCGGTCACACTCGCTAAGAACTAAGATTTAATTTTTTTTTTTTTTTCCTTAGCAGAAAATAAGACTACAGCTCAGTGTACTTCCAAAGGACTGAAGCCCCAACAAGCTGCTACTTATAAACCCTTAATTATGCACCCCCACCCTTAATTAACCCCTTGTAAGTATAGCTACACCACAGGTTTTAAGTGCAAAATAGTTAACCCTTAGTAGTCAGCTGGTGGTACAAGAGGAGGGTTAGGAAGTACAGGAGGAGTCATATGCGGAAGGGATGGCAACATCTCCAAGGTCCAGATGGTCAGCAGCACCAAGGCGGCAGGCATGGGAGGGTGGGGGAGAGAGTAACAAGGGTGCATGGTAGCAGCCAAACTGTTGAGGAAAGTACAGGAGCTGAGGAAGAAGTAGAGGATGAACTGGCGATGGGCATGGAAGACGGAGCAGATGAGGGAGACCTTGATCACATTTCTGTTGTGTGAGGTTGGGGGCAGAGGGCAGAGGAAAAAACATGATTCTCGCCTCCCCACCACCAACACAACAAGGACTTGGTCCTCCTGGATGCACAAGACACATGAGCGCCTTCTTGCTGCACTACCTGCAACATGACCCTCGGATTGTCAGAATTCAAAGTAATGCCGACTACTGGGTTGCCACACTCTTAGATCCCCGGTACATGAGTAAATTTGACGAACTACTTCCTGCCATAGAAATGCATTCACACATGCAGGAGTATCAGTGGAGGCTGTTACAGAATCTTAGATCTTCTTTTCCACAAAACACCAGTGATGCACGTAGTGAATCTCACAGTTCTAACTTGCCAACCGTGGGACTGTTGAGTCATCACTCAAACCGTAGCAGTAACACGGCATCTGGTGGAAACTAGAGATGAGCGAGTATGCTTGTCACTACTCGGTACTCGTACGAATATCACGGTACTCTGGGTACTTGGCGAGTACCCAGTAATCTCGCCATCCTCTTGCTATGCTTGGGGGCCACCTCCCTGCATGTTGGCGCTCTTTTCAGAGCCAGCCCGCATGAAGGGATTGGCTGACAGACACTGTAATGCCACAGCCATGTTGGTTGTGGCATTACAGTGATTGGCTGGCCGCACAGTGTGATCAGGTCTTTATAAGACCTGACCGCGCTGTGCTCGTCACTCTGCGCCCTTAGACAGTCAGTGTAGTGAGAGCTGCTGATGATTGAGGGACAGATTTGTGGCCTTTCAGCTAGTGTAGGCACAGGGCTGCCAGTCTAATTACCACAACAGTCCTTCTGAGGACTAATAGAGCAGTACACAGGCAGGCAGGGAGGCAGGGTATCTACCAAACTTCGCTGTGCCAGTATACCAGCCTGCATCGCATCTGGGGCTGGTTTGCAGGCTCATCCATCCCAAAAACCGTGCTTTTAGGGATTTATTTAGCTCGCTATAGGCAGTAGTAGGTTTTAGCTCAAATTAGGGTACACCAAAAGCCTTGTGCTAAAAACCAACTCTTGTCTGCACTAATTTTGCATCTAAGTGCTGCTCCTCTAGGTTGCAGCGTTCATTAGTGTACACCAAAAGCCTCGTGCTAAAAACCTACTCTTGTCTGCACTCATTTTGCATCTAAGTGCTGCTACTGTAGGTTGCAGCGTTAATTAGGGTACACCAAAAGCCTCGTGCTAAAAACCTACTCGTCTGCACTAAATTTGCATCTAAGTGCTGCTACTGTAGGTTGCAGCGTAAATTAGGATACGCCAAAAGACTCGCTATTGTAGTCAGCGTTTGTGTCTGACTAGTCCACAAGCAGGGCCTTAATTTCAAAATTTAGGGTCCTGCTAAAAACCTACTCTTGTCTGCACTAAATGCGCAAGTCCGGTGGGAAGGGACAAGGAACTGGACGTGATGGTGGGGTGCAGGCAGAGGTCGAGCCCGTGTGCAAGCTCGAATTGCGCCACGACAAACGCCCACATCATCTCGCTCAACATTCTTGTCCCAATTTCGAGGTGAACACAGCAGTACTCCACTATTAAACCAAGACCAGTGTCAACAGGTTGTTAGTTGGATAGCGGATAATGCTTCCAGTCAGTTTGACACCATCACAAATACCCTGTCTTCCACACGGTCAAGTGTCAGTAGCTGTGAGACTGGACTGCACATTCCACACCCTGATTCTCCTTCCTCCCACCATGCCGAGTGCCTGAACCCAGACATAACTGATCCCACACTTGGACACTCTGAAGAGATGTTCACTTATCCATTCATAGATTCTGGCCTCTCGCCAGCTCCAGTTGAAGTGGGTCATGAGGAGATCGTATGTACCGATGCCCAAATATTTGAGCAACCATGGTCTCACGAAGGCAATGGAGGGAACGTGTCTCAACAAGAGGT
>JARQOC010000010.1:149870628-149913051 GCA_033576535.1 Allobates femoralis | reverse complement strand
AAACAGGGGTGAAATTTTCAATATTCTGTACCCAGGGTTCCGGGGAAAAACGGGGCCGACTTCTCTGTTGGCACAGGTTCTATGTAGGGACGGGCTGCACCTCAATGGGGAGGGTGCAGCTGTGCGGGGGGAGAAAATGGCAAAGAAGGTTGGTGGAGGGGTTTAAACTAGGGTTTTGGGGGGAGGGTATTCATTGTACAGGAGGGGAAAAGCATCCTTACAACCCATCCTGCGTGATAATATAGGTGAATCTAATGGAAATGTAGAGTCCCTGTGGGTGGAGATAAGGGGAGGGGGAAAAATAATACATTACTGGTAGGAGTTTGTTATAAGTCCCTAACAATAATGGAAGTGGAGGAGAATATCCTCATAAAGCAAATAGATGAAGCAGCGACTCAGGGAGAAGTCATTATTATGGGGGACTTCAACTAACCTGAAATACATTGGGGATCAGAAACCTGCAGTTCCAGCAAAGGTAATAGGTTTTTCACAACTATGAGAGACAATTACCTTTCACAACTGGTTCAGGACCCAACAAGAAGGGGGGCACTGCTGGACCTAATATTAACCAACAGGCCGGACCGCATATCAAATATACGAGTTGGAGGTCACTTGGGTAATAGTGATCACAAAATAATAAGTTTTCAAATATCCTTTAATAAGATGTGTAGTAGAGGGGCTACAAGGACACAAAACTTCAGGAAGGCAAATTTCCAACGGTTGAGAGATGATCTTAGTGCAATAAACTGGGACGATGTCCTGAGACATAAAAGTACACAAAGCAAGTGGGAGACGTTTATTAGCATCCTGAAAAGGGCCTGTGCACAATATATACCCTATGGGAATAAGCATGCTAGAAATAGGAGGAAACCACTATGGTTCTAAATAAGGCTGCGAGAGGCGCAATAAGTGAAAAAAGAAAGCATTTAGGGAATTAAAGCAAGTAGGTAATGATGAAGCATTAAATAAATACAGAAAATTAAATAACATCTGTAAAAAGCAAATGAAGGCAGCAAAGATTGAGACAGAGAGACTCCTTGCCAGAGAAAGTAAAAATAATCCCAAAATATTTTTTAACTACATAAATAGTAAGAAACTAAAAAATGATTGTGTTGGCCCCTTAAAAATAGTCTGGGTGAAATGGTGGATGAGGATGAGGAAAAACCGATATGCTAAATGACTTTTTTCCAACACAAGAAAATCCCATGACAGACAATATGATCAGTGGTAAGAAAAACTCTCAAATGTCACCTGTTTAACCCAGCAGGAAGTACGGCATCGTCTAAAAATCACTAAAATTGACAAATCCCCGAGCCCGGATGGGGTACACCCCAGAGTGCTGCAGGAATTAAGTACTGTCATAGATAGACCATTATTTTTAACATTTAAAGATTCCATAATAACAGGGTCTGTACCACAGGACTGGCATATAGCAAATGTGGTGCCAATATTCAAAAAGGGGACAAAACTGAACTTGGAAATTATAGGCCAGTAAGCTTAACCTCTACTATGGGTAAAATCCTAGAGGGTTTTCTAACAGATGCTATAGTGGAGTATCTGAAGAAAAATAACCTCATGACCCAATATCAACATGGCTTTACGAAGTACCGTTCCTGTCAAACTAATCTGATAAGCTTCTATGAAGAAGTAAGTTCTGGACTGGACCAAAGAAATGCAGTGGATGTGGTGTATATGGACTATTCAAAAGCTTTTGATACGGTAAAATGAAAGTCATGGGGATAGGGGAAAATATGTGTAAGTGGGTTAAGAACTGGCTTAGTGATGGGAAACAAAGGATGGTCATTAATGGAACACACCCAGAATGGGTCACAGTTAACAGTGGGGTACCACAGGGGTCAGTGTTGGGCCTGCTTCTTTTTAATATATTTATTAATGACCTTGTAGGGGGCATACAGAGTAGAATCTCAATATTTGCAGAAGACACTAAACTCTGCAGGGTAATCAATACAGAAGAGGACAATTTTATATTACAGGAGGATTTATGTAAACTAGAAGCTTGGGCTGATAAATGGCAAATGAGCTTTACTGGGGATAAATGTAAAGTCATGCACTTGGGCAGAGGAAACAAAAGGTATAATTATGTGCTTAATTGTAAAACACTGGGCAAAACTATCACTGAAAAAGACCTGGGTGTATGGGTAGATGATAAACTCACATTTAGTGGCCAGTGTCAGGTAGCTGCTGCAAAGGCAAATAAAATAATGGGATGCATTAAAAGAGGCCTGGATGCTCATGAGGAGAACATAATTTTACCTCTATACAAGTCACTAGTGCGACCACACTTAGAATACTGTGTACAATTCTGGTCTCCGGTGTATAAGTAAGACATAGCTGAACTAGAGCGAGTGCAGAGAAGAGCGACCAAGGTTATTAGAGGACTGAGGGGTATGCAATACCAAGACAGGTTATTAAACTTGTGGTTATTTAGCTTGGAAAAACAAAAGCTTAGGGGTGATCTTATAATAATGTATAAATATATGAGGGGACAGTACAGAGACCTTTCTAATGATCTCTTTACTCTTAGGCCTGAGATAGGGTAACCTCTGTATAACCCGCATCATCTAGTCACTCCATCCACACCCAGCTAGTAATCAACACCTGAAACCTATTCAGCTACAGATATATTCTGAAGCATAAGTCTGATCTAGACTTAAGTCTGATCCAAGTATCTTTCAAACTACATCTTTCAAAGTACATTTTCTAAGTACAATACTTAGAAATAGACTAGACATCTATGACATATTATTCCATTCATCACTATTTGTATCTGCTGAATCATCAACCTCATGATCATCATCATCAACATCTAATTGGACTG
Source organism: Allobates femoralis (assembly GCA_033576535.1). NCBI lineage: Eukaryota > Metazoa > Chordata > Amphibia > Anura > Aromobatidae > Allobates > Allobates femoralis. The sequence goes on along the minus strand of JARQOC010000010.1, from coordinate 149,910,212 downwards.
TTTCCTCTTCCCACAGGTACGCTCTGTGAACTTCCACCCATCTCTCCAGCTTTGCAAATCTCACTGCTTAGATACTGTGCTTATAATGTGTGTTAGGTACGCTCTGTGAACTTCCACCCATCTCTCCAGCTTTGCAAATCTCACTGCTTAGATACTGTGCTTATAATGTGTGTTAGGTACGCTCTGTGAACTTCCACCCATCTCTCCAGCTTTGCAAATCTCACTGCTTAGATACTGTTCTTATAATGTGTGTTAGGTACGCTCTGTGAACGTCCACCCATCTCTCCAGCTTTGCAAATCTCACTGCTTAGATACTGTGCTTATAATGTGTGTTAGGTACGCTCTGTGAACTTCCACCCATCTCTCCAGCTTTGCAAATCTCACTGCTTAGATACTGTGCTTGTAATATCTATATATGTTGATATTTCTTACCTTTCATGTGTCTGCTTTTTATCATTCCTCATGATCAGTGTTGCATGACCTAGAGTTAGTTCTCCAGCCCCTTCCCATGTTTTATTACCTCTGTGTAACCCCCATCATCTAGTCACTCCATCCACACCCAGCTAGTAATCAACACCTGAAACCTATTCAGCTACAGATATATTCTGAAGCATAAGTCTGATCTAGACTTAAGTCTGATCCATGTATCTTTCAAACTACATCTTTCAAAGTACATTTTCTAAGTACAATACTCAGAAATAGACTAGAAATGGACTGGAAAAGACTGGCAGGTAAAGAAATATAAATCCCCCACAATGTTTCCATTCTAATCTCTACCACCCTTACTACTTCATCTCATATTAACTCCTGCAATCCCTTCCACAAGTAAGGAACTAGTCATCAGTCCACCCTTCCTCCCCAGCCATCTGACCTCCTCTTGACTACTATTTCTCCCCATACTGGCTTTATCACCTTGTCCTCGGCTCCACCATCCTGTCCAGGACTGCTAGATCTCATCCCCATCCACATCTCCCCTGGACTGTAGCTCATACCTTGGTGGCATCCCACCCCGGACTGACCCCTGGATGCCTCACCTGTCCCACGGCTGCTCCATCAGCCAACCCAGCAATCGCCTCTGTCAACCCCGACCGCCTCGACTGATCCCCCAACTTCCCCATCCGACCCCCCACCTTGCATCTCATCCCCTGGTCATCACCTCATCCCGTGACTGCTCCCCACTGATGACCATTCACCCACTACCACAACTTTCCCCACTCTGCTTCTGACCCCTGCTGCCACACTCACTCCCTGTTCTCCGTATGCAATGTTCCCGCTACTCCTCACTCTCACTACCATCCTTCTCCACTTCCTACTACCCCCACTTATCCCTCCTCCCAGCAACAAAATACTGCTCTCACCCTCCATCCTGCCGAACCACCTCACCCACTTCACCGACCTTTTCATTCACTTTCAATCCTCAATCACCAAACAAGCACGCCTGCCTCGCAAGCTCTCATACTCCCACCTGCTAACCCTCGGCCTACTCCTCCTCCTTGCCGGTGACATCTCCCCCAATCCTGGCCCCCCCGCAACATCCCCACAACAACCTTCATCCCGCGACCCACCGCCAACCCTCGCAACCTCACCACCACTAGCTCTCGCAACCCCACCAACATCAGGCCCATTCCCCCAACCCATGCCCCACCTACCGCTCTACCCGGCACACTCTGGAATGCCCGCTCAGTGTGCAACAAACTCCCCGACATCCATGATCTCTTTATCTCCAGGAAACTGTCATTCCTTGGCCTCACCGAGACCTGGCTCACCCCCTCCGACACGGCCTCCCCTGCTGCACTATCCTACGGTGGCCTCAGCCTGTCCCACACCCCCCGTCCCTCTGGCAAACACGGCGGTGGAGTCGGCATACTGCTGTCCAACTCCTGCACCTTCAGCCCCATCCCCCAGCCCCCATCCGTCACTGTCCCCTCTTTCGAAGCCCACTCAGTCCGAATCTTCTCCCCCTGCAACCTCCAAATAGCCATCATCTACCGCCACCCCCGGACCCACCGCCTCCTTCCTTGACCACTTCACCACCTGGCTACTTCACTTCCTCTTCACTGACATCCCCTCCATCATCATGGGCGACTTCAATATCCCTATTGACACTCCCCGCCCACCCGCCTCCAACCTTCTTTCCTTGACCACTTCCCTAGGGCTCTCCCAATGGTCCTCCTCTCCCACCCACGAACAAGGCCACACGCTTGACCTCATCTTTACCCGCCTTTGTTCCCTCTCTAACCTCACAACCTCGGTACTCACACTGTCCGACCACCATCTCTTGACCTTCTCCGCCCTCTCCTCCCCTGCCACACTACCCCCTCTCCGCAAACTTGATCACCCTCGCCGAAACCTAAAAGATCTTGATCTTCCTTTATTCTCTGAATCTCTCCTCCCTCTCACCGACCTACCCTGCGCTGACGACATTGACACTGCCACCACCCTATACAACACCACCATAACGAACGCTCTCAACCTAGCCGCCCCCCTCACTCTCCATGCTCCACGCATTAACAGGCAACCCTGGCACACCACCCTCACTAAAAACCTGAGACGGGCGTCCAGAGTCGCCGAGAGGAGATGGAAAAAGTCTCACACCCCCGAGCACTTTGCTCTGTTCAAGCAATCCATCACTGACTTCAAGACGGCACTCGCTACCGCCAAGCAAGTGTTCTTCTCATCCCTTATAACCTCTGTCCCGCAACCCCAAACAGCTCTTCAAAACTTTCAACTCCTTACTTCGCCCACCTGCTCCTCCCCCTTCTCCCCTCATCTCTGCTGAAGACTTTGCGACCTTCTTCAAGGAGAAGATCGACAAGATCAGAAGCAGCTTCGGTCCACTACCCCCACACCTCCCCTTCCCACCTACACTGCCCTCCTCCTCCATCAGCCACTTCCCCCCCATAACTGAAGACCAACTCTCCTCCCTCCTGTCAAAATCACACCTCACCACCAGCGCCCACGACCCGCTCCCATCCCACCTCATTCCCAACCACACCTCCATTTTCATCCCAGCCCTCACCCACCTCTTTAACCTTTCACTTAGCACTGGTACCTTCCCCTCGGTCTTCAAACACGCCCTAGTCACGCCCATCCTAAAAAAAACCTCACTTGACCCTACCTCTGTCTCTAACTATCGCCCCATATCTCTTCTCCCATTCGCCTCTAAGCTACTTGAACAACACGTCCACTCCGAACTGTCCTCTCACCTCTCCTCGTGCTCCCACTTTGACCGCCTACAGTCCGGCTTCCGACCTCTCCATTCCACCGAAACAGCCCTGACCAAAGTCACCAACGACCTACTGACCGCCAAGAACAAACACCACTACTCCATCCTGCTACTCCTTGACCCGTCTGCCGCCTTCGACACGGTTGACCACTCCCTTCTTCTCCAGATCCTGGAATCCCTTGGCATCACCCACCTTGCCCTCTCCTGGATCTCCTCATACCTAGCGGACTGGACCTTCAGCGTCTCCCACTCCCACACCTCCTCCTCACCCTACCCCCTTTCTGTCAGAGTCCCCCAAGGTTCGGTCCTGGGACCCCTACTTTTCTCCATTTACACTCTCAGCCTAGGGCAACTCATCGAGTCCCATGGCCTCCAGTACCACCTCTACGCTGACGACACCCAAATCTACCTGTCTGGCCCTTACATCACCTCCCTACTCTCGAAAATCCCTCAATGCCTTTCCGCCATCTCATCCTTCTCTGCTCGCTTCCTTAAACTCAACATGGACAAAACTGAATTCATAGTCTTCCCCCCAAGAAATTCCACCCCACCTCCCAACCTATCCATCTGCGTCAATGACTGCGCCCTCTCCCCAGTCCCCCAAGCCAAGTGCCTCGGGGTAATCCTTGACTCCTCCCTATCCTTCAAACCCCATATCGAGGCCCTCACCACATCCCTCCGGCTCCAGCTCAAGAACATCTCACGGATCCGCTCCTTCCTCACCCACGACACCGCTAAAACACTCATCCATGCTCTTATCATCTCCCGCCTTGACTACTGCAACCTCCTTCTCAATGGCCTCCCGGCTAACTCCCTCACACCTCTCCAGTCTATCCTCAACTCCGCTGCCCGACTCATCTACATGTCCTCCTGCTACTCCCCTGTCTCCCCCCTCTGCCAAGCCCTTCACTGGCTCCCCGTCTCCAAGAGATCCCAATTCAAAACACTAACCATGGCGTACAAAGCCATACACAACCTGGCCCCACCATACATCTCCGACCTGGTCTCCCGATACCTACCCTCACGCAACCTCCGCTCCTCCCAAGAACTCCTCCTCTGCTGCCCCCTCATCACCTCTTCGCACAACCGAGTCCAGGACTTCTCCCGGGCATCTGCCTTACTCTGGAACTCCCTACCCGAACACGTCAGACACTCTCCTACCCTGAGTAGCTTCAAGTGTCACCTGAAGACTCACTTGTTCCGTCAAGCCTACAACCTGCCATGAGACCCAGGCGAACACCCCATACCTGACATTCCCCCATCCTACTGTATCCTAACCCACCCCTCATAGACTGTGAGCCCTCGTGGACAGGGTCCCTGCCCCTCCTGTACCTGTACGTCCTGATCGCCTAGATTTAGTGTACTTGTTCTTGTCTCCCTCATCCTCATGTAAAGCGCCATGGAACCTAATGGCGCTATATAAATAAATAATAATAATAATAATAGGGACAAGGGAGCATCCTCTACGTCTGGAGGAAAGAAGGTTTAATCATAATCACAGACGTGGATTCTTTACTGTAAGAGTAGTGAGAATATAGAACTCTCTGCCACATGATGTGACTCACTACTAACATTTAAGAAGGGCCTGGATGCCTTTCTTGAAAACTATAATATTACGAATTATATATACTAGATGCTTTGATAGGGCGTTGATCCGGGGAATTAGTCTGATTGCCAAATCTGGAGTCAGGAAGGAATTTTTTCCCCCAATGTGAAGCTTAGTGTTGCCACATGAGTTTTTTTTGCCTTCCTCTCGATCAGCATGTTAGGCTATAGGTTGAACTAATAATAATAATAATAATAATAATAAAACTTTATTTGTATAGCGCCAACATATTCTGCAGCGCTTTACAGTACAATGGTACATATAAGAAAAATATACGATACAGAATGGTGGGTAATACAGAACAGTAGTTATATACAATAAACATAGAATCAACGTAGGAAATACAATAAAAAGGCAAAAAATAAAGGTGACCCTGCTCGAAGGAGCTTACAATCTAAGATGGGATGGGAACACAAAGTACAGCAGCTTATAACAATGAATATCTTATGTCTAAATGACTACTGTTAGGGAGAAGGATAGGCCGCCCTGAAGAGGTATGTTTTTAGGGAGCGTCTGAAGCTATGCAAGTTGTGGATGGTCCTAATTTCTTGGGGTAGAGCATTCCAGAGTATTGGTGCAGCTCGAGAGAAGTCTTGGAGTCGGGAATGGGAGGTTCGGATTAATGCCGATGTTAGTCTGAGGTCGCATTCAAAGAGAAGGGGACGGGTGGGGTGGTAGACAGAGATGAGGGTGGAGAGGTAAGGAGGTGCCGCACCATGAATAGCTTTGTGGGTGACAATGAGCAATTTGAATTGGATTCTATAGTGTACGGGTAGCCAATGCAGTGACTGGCACAGAGCAGAAACATCTGAGTAACGGTTTGCTAGATAGGTGATCCTGGCTGCTGCATTGAGGATAGACTGGAGAGGGGAAAGCTTACTGCGGGGGAAGCCAGCTAATAAAGAATTACAGTAGTCAAGGCGGGAATGAATTAGGACCACGGTTAGGGTTTTAGTTGTTTCCATGGTGAGGAAAGGGCGAATTCTGGAGATGTTTTTCAGGTGCAAGCGACAGGAGCGGGTGAGAAATTGTATATATGAGGTGAAGGTGAGATCAGTGTCCATCATAACACCGAGACAGCGAGCCTGCTGACCGGGCGTTATCGTGGTGCCGCACACCGAGAGAGAGATGTCAGGTTTAGGGAGGTTGGCAGAGGGTGGGAGCAGAAGAAGTTCAGTTTTGGAAAGGTTGAGTTTCAGATAGAGAGCGGACATGATATTGGAGACTCTGGTTAGACAGTCATTGGTGTTCTGTATTAGAGCAGGAGTAAGGTCAGGGGAGGAAATGTATAGTTGTGTGTCATCAGCATAGAGATGGTACTGGAAGCCAAATCTGCTGATGGTTTGTCCAATCGGGGCTGTGTAGAGAGAGAAGAGAAGAGGTCCAAGGACTGAACCCTAAGGGACCCCAATAGTGAGGGGAAGAGGGGAGGAAGTGGAGCTAGAGAATGATACACTGAAAGAGCGGTCAGAAAGATAGGAAGAGAACCAGGAGAGAGCCGTGTTCTTGATGCCAATGGAGTGCAGCATAGGGAGTAAGAGATGGTGGTCAACAGTGTCAAAAGCTGCAGAGAGGTCAAGAAGGATAAGCAGAGAGTGGTCACCATTTTGGTTTGCTGTCAGAAGGTCATTGGTCATTTTGATAAGGGCAGTTTCTCTAGAGTGTCAGGGGCGGAAGCCAGACTACAATGGATATAAAGGGGAGTGAGTGGCAAGATAATGGGTGATGCGGGTGTAGACCAGGCACTCCAGGAGTTTTGAGATGAAGGGGAGATTGGAGACAGGTAGTTATTTGTGCAGGATGGTGTGGAGACCCGGGGGTCAGTGGGTGCTCTTGTCCGCAGGCCCAGCCGCCTTTACAAAGACAGCGTGGACCAGGGCTCATCCCCAACTGAACGCCCGAGCTCCTTAACCATGGGCGGAACACTACTCAGACAACACAGGGTCAGGGAATCACAATATCAAGGCTTTATTGGATCCCCAAACAGTTAACAGCATATAACGCATAACCAAGCACAAATCATAAATGTAACAGGCAACAGAGTCTCACCCTTCCGCTGGCTCACCAGGGTTTAGAATGCAGCACGGCAAAGTCTGTAGCCAGGTGACTGTATCGTCCCAACCTGGGTTGCTTCCTTGTCCTTAAGCAGTCTATCACAGCCGAATCCGTTAATCCGATACTGAAGTCCTTGTGGTTCTTTAGTCCGTGTTCTGATCCCCTTGGTCGGCACCGAAATGCCTAGGCCTAGGGTTATGGCTCGCTAACCGGATCCGAAGACCCTCGATTAGCTGCCTGTATCCAATCCAGTGACCTCTAGCCGGGACCGAAAATCCCTAGACTGAGGCCACTAGACAGAATCTAACTCCAATCTGCTGGTCAAAGTGAACAGTCCTCCTTATATACCCTCAGCCCTCATTGTAGGATATTGGGGACGTCATGATTGGTGCAATAACACAGTCTTTTCATTGGCTGAACTCCAATCCTCATTTAACATATTTTAGTACTATTGCAATCCAAATGCTGATCCAAATGCTAGCAGTGATACAATGGAATATTAGTATGAGACAATCAGTCTGCAAACCATGACATTAACACAATAGTGGCTGGAGCCTCAATCAACATTCACAGGGTAATAGACAATGGACGATTAGCATAATTAAGTTCTCTGGCCTGCTATGACAAACAAGTTAGATAATTACATTACCAAGCTAAACTTACACCAGTCATCTATGAAAATACTGTAGGAAATTCTCCTTGGCCAATACCAGTTTACAAACCTATATACAATATGATATGTCTGAGTTACATAAGAAATCTTCATATGTTCTACATTGAAGGGGTCGATTTCGTCACATACCTCCCCCTTCTTATGTAACCAGACAGGGCAGTCAAATATGATAAGTCTCTGGTCATCCTTCTCCTCTGGGCGGCATTGTCTTTTTTAATGGTGAAGTCAGCAATCAAGGCTTCCATCTATACACCTCCCCCAGATTACCTCCCCCAGGATGGTCAGACATATTGTGGGCAAGCAGTAAAATGGGAGTCAAGGGTTGGGCTCCCTTAAACTTCTGGCTATCAATTCCCCCCAGTCAATGGCCACAGTCTGGCTAGGTGTACTCACTGTTAATGGCTCAGAGGAGAATGATGGGGGCTGGGAACATGGATTATCCTCTGAAGGTGGGGTAGCAAGATCCACATCAGGGTGCTGCTTGGCTTCCTGGATGATGGTGATGGCTGTGACAAACTGGCTGGATAGTCCTTGTCCTGGGTCAGCTCACAAAACAACAGATGTGGGGGGGCCATCCATGAGCCCCACTTTAACCTCCTCCTGGTTAGCCCCTGAAACAACAGGTGTGGGAAGGCTGCTCACAAATCCCACATCAACCTCTTCCTGGCCAGTCTCCAAATCAACAGGGATAGGGACGTTGTCCATAACCTCCAACTTGTCCTCTCCCTGCTCAGGCACGGTGTTGACAGGATCAATTTCTTGCAGTTCCAGGGCTTGGAACTGATGTCCTTCCAGACTGTCACTGGATCCATGATGTGGCACACAGTTTAATTCCTTTGGGTCAATCTCGGCGGGGTCCTCATCATTCTCTGCATCCTTCTGGGCATGCCACTGGACCAATCTCTGGATCAAATCCGACCGTGTGTCAGTGTCCCTGGCTTCGATTTCACGGAACAGACATGCCACCTCTAGTTGCAGCTTCCTATAGCGTCCGTACTTCCACTCCAGTCCTCGTCCCATGGCTGAGCTGGTGGGGTTGGACATGGCAGTGTTCGAAACCTGAATGCCTCACCTATGGCCTGCTGGGTATGCTTATATGCCTCCCTGGTTGTTGAGCCATTGGACGGTGTCCATGAACACCAGTCCCCTGCAGCTCCCCTGGATAAACCAGGCTGAGTAGCATCCCACCGCTGCCACCAATTGTGGAGACCCGGGGGTCAGTGGGTGCTCTCGTCCGCAGGCCCAGCCGCCTTTACAAAGACAACGTGGACCAGGGCTCATCCCCAACTGAACGCCCGAGCTCCTTAACCGTGGGCGGAACACTACTCAGACAACACAGGGTCAGGGAATCACAATATCAAGGCTTTATTGGATCCCCAAACAGTTAACAGCATATAACGCATAACCAAGCACAACACATAAATGTAACAGGCAACAGAGTCTCACCCTTCCGCTGGCTCACCAGGGTTTAGAATGCAGCACGGCAAAGTCTGTAGCCAGGTGACTGTATCGTCCCAACCTGGGTTGCTTCCTTGTCCTTAAGCAGTCTATCACAGCCGAATCCGATAATCTGATACTGAAGTCCTTGTGGTTCTTTAGTCCGTGATCTGATCCCCTTGGTCGGCACCGAAATGCCTAGGCCTAGGGTTATGGCTCGCTAACCGGATCCGAAGACCCTCGATTAGCTGCCTGTATCCAATCCAGTGACCTCTAGCCGGGACCGAAAATCCCTAGACTGAGGCCACTAGACAGAATCTAACTCCAATCTGCTGGTCAAAGTGAACAGTCCTCCTTATATACCCTCAGCCCTCATTGTAGGATATTGGGGACGTCATGATTGGTGCAATAACACAGTCTTTTCATTGGCTGAACTCCAATCCTCATTTAACATATTTTAGTACTATTGCAATCCAAATGCTGATCCAAATGCTAGCAGTGATACAATGGAATATTAGTATGAGACAATCAGTCTGCAAACCATGACATTAACACAATAGTGGCTGGAGCCTCAATCAACATTCACAGGGTAATAGACAATGGACGATTAGCATAATTAAGTTCTCTGGCCTGCTATGACAAACAAGTTAGATAATTACATTACCAAGCTAAACTTACACCAGTCATCTATGAAAATACTGTAGGAAATTCTCCTTGGCCAATACCAGTTTACAAACCTATATACAATATGATATGTCTGAGTTACATAAGAAATCTTCATATGTTCTACATTGAAGGGGTCGATTTCGTCACAGATGGGTCAAGGGACTTTTTCTTTAGTAGTGGAGTAGTAATAGAGTGTTTGAAGGAGGAGGGGAAGATGCCAGTAGAGAGGGAGCGATTGAAGATTGTGGTTAAGTGAGTGGTGACCACTGGAGAGAAGGTCTGTAGTAGGTGAGAGGGCAGTGGCGTAACTTCAGGCCCAGGGGCGAGAGCTCCAACGGGGCCCCCCATTATTACAAATCTTTAATAGTAGTAGTCTTTTTCTATAGGCCAAAGGGACATTTGGGGCCCGGGTGCGATCGCAACCCCTGCACCTATTGTAGTTACGCCCCTTTGTGAGGGAATGGGGTCAGTGGTGCATGTGGTGGGACGTGAGGACGAGAGGAGCCTGGAAACTTCTTCTTCTGTGACTGGGTCAAAAATGGAGAGTGAGCCAGAGGGGATGCAGGGACAGATGGGAGTAGAAACACTTGAAGGTTGGGAGCTGATTTCCTGACGGATGTTTTCTATTTTTTCTGTGAAGTAAGAGGCCAGATCATCAGCACAGAGGTCAGTGATAGGGCCTGCACTTTTGGACTGAGGAGAGAGTGAAAGGTGTCAGAGTTTCTTTGAGTTGTTGGCTAGTGAAGAGATCAGGGTGGTGAAGTATGTCTGTTTGGCGAGGTGAAGGGCAGAGTTGTAGGTTTTGAGCATGAATTTGTAATGGGTAAAGTTTTCTGGTGTGCGAGTTTTCCTCCATAGCCGTTCGGCACTCCTAGAGCATCGCTGGAGGAATCGAGTTTGTGATGTGAGCCAGGGCTGTTTTACTCTGTGTTTGGAGGTTCTGAGGGTGAGGGGCCCCACTTGGTCCAGGGTACTTTTGAGAGTCTCATTGTAGTAATTCACCGCGAGATTGGGGCAGGAGAAGGAGGAGATTGGGGACAGTGATGAGAGAAGAGAGTCTGTGAATGTATGAGGGTTGATGGCCTGTAGATTTCTGAATGTGTGATAGGTCGGACTATGCTGTGATGGGCGAGGGTTTGTGAGTGTGAAGGAGAGAATGTTGTGGTCGGAGAGAAGAGGTGAGTTGTCGAAGGAGGAGGTAGAGCAGAGTCGGGTAAAGACCACGTCAAGGGTGTTGCCATCCTTGTGTGTCTCAGAGGTTGAGAGCTGCGAGAGGCCAAGTGACGTGTTTAGAGATAGGAGCTGGGATGCAGATGTAAAGTTTGGGTCCGTGTGCTCATTTAACGCTACCTGGGTTGGTTTCTGACCCAATATAAGCCCGACCACGGCCCGGACTTATATTAAACGAGAAGCTGGTGGAAGCATTTGTGCTTGGGGTTTATCCAGGGCCTCTGGCAGTGACAGGGTGGAGCATATTATATGTGCTTCTGGCTGAGGGCTAGAAGGCACATACCACACTCACTGAGAGGTGCCTTAATAAACCAGCACAGACAGGGCAGCTGCGGCCCTTCTTTATCCTCAGGCAGTTCTCTGACTGACCTGGGTTTAACAGGAGGCGCTGTCGAGCTGCCAGGTTCAGTGGCCGATTCACCACAAGTGGTGAACTAGATGGACTTAAAGTCTTCCTTCAACCTTAAAAACTATGTTACTATGTTACTATGATATTTTAGACTTTTCTAACATTTGTAAGTGATTGCAGTAAACGCATAAAAATTGAAACATTTCAATAAACTGCAAAGACGAGCAAAAAGGTAACAATGTTTTAAACTTTTCATTTTCAGGCTCCATATCTCACCATTCACTATAGCTTTCAGTGTGAGACTACCTTCATTTTTTAGACAAGTAGTTGTAAAGCCTGTCATTCCCCAGACAATATAAATAAAAGCCATCTGTCAACCCGACCTCCACATCCAGCTACTGGCCCATATCGCTGTGCCCCTTCACCTCAACTTCTTGAAAAGCATGTCCACACCGTACTCTCATCCCACCTCTCATCCAACTCTCTCTTTGACAACCTTCAATTTGGCTTCCTCCCCACCACTCCACTGAAACCGCCTTAACCAAAATTACTAACTACCTACTTACCGGCAAAGCTAACCGACAGTTCTCCATCCTCCTCCTTCTTAACCTGTCCTCTGCATTTGACATAGTCGACTAATTTCTCCTTTTACAAATCCCCTCTTCCATTGGTATCACTGACCTTGTTCTCTCCTGAATATCCTCCTGCCTTTCCAACCGCACATTTAGTATCTCTTCACCCCATTACCCTCTTTGTTGGGGTCCCTCAAGGCTCTGTCCATAGATTCCAATGCCACCTGTGTGCTGATGACACTCATATCTACCTCTCTTGCCCAGACGTCATATGGCGCCCCTGCATCCAGGAGGCCACAAAAGGGAACTGCACCCCGGCAGGTAGGACAATTGTTGCACAACAACACCCTCACAGCCCACATAACCCACGTGCAGTAGTTGGTAGCATCCAGCCCTGAGATTGGTGACGCTAGGCAAGCGAAAGGTGGTGGATTTAGAGGAGTGGGTTGGGCACACACGTAGTCAGGTGACTTGACAGTAGAAATAGTGAGGGGGAGCAGGAAGGAGTTCAGTAGGCCATAGTGAGCTGAACAGCAAAGACAAAGCACAGGCCAAGAGACAGCAGCAAGTCGAGTGAAGCTGAGCAGGAAGAAAGGCTCACACGTCCTGTGAGTGTAAGGTGTAGGAGCGCAGAATCTGTACCGAGCCAGGGTGAGCCGGAGGAGAGAGAAAGCACGTCCGAAGGCGATACCACCAGGAGTGTGAGGAGAGAGGGACGGTGATACCCGGGCCCTAGACTTACAGCTGAAGCGACCGACTGCAGGTGGAGTAGCCCTCCTATGATACTGAAAGACACAGAGGGAGAGAGCCTGGTAGAGCCTCACATCTTGAGGACTGCTGGAGGCTGGGCTGAGTAGAGTGTCGGCTCTAGAGGGGACCGTAGTTTTACCCGGCATTCCCAGACACCGACGGGGGACCACAGCTACACGTTAGGGTCCCTACCCCAAAGGACAAGCAGCTCAGAGACGACCAGGAGGACCCACAGGGGCCCGAGTCACCGCCATACTGTCTGGAGACACCCACCAAGTGTATACAGAACGTTAACAGCCCGGAAAGGACACAGAGACAGTGTGAGGGGTCACAGAGAGAGAGACCTGGCTGCAGAGATTAAGGGAACCCTGGAGGGGAGAGTGAGCCCATGTACTGAACTGAGACTTGTAAGAACTGTAACCAACTGTGAGCTGTATTGCAAAGCTTTGAGAGTAAACACGGAAAACCCTGAATCTGCTTCCCTTGTGTCTCTGCGTGAAAGCCATTCCCTCCATACAGGATACAGCAAGCCCTCCACCTGCAGATTCACAGCACAGCCTGTCAGCACCAGCATTGAGGAGAGATTCCTGCAGCGTCTGCACAATAAGTGTACTGAACATTCCACAATAGACTTTAACTCTTACTGCCCCGGGGAACACAGTTCTACCCACTGGAACTATCCCATCTAACCTGCTATTCCATCATCCCCGGAGGTTCTGCAGCAGCGGCGGCCCCATCACTGGCCGCATATAGTGGGTGGCGTCACGACTGATAATAGCCTGTAAATATTCCCCTTTTATTGCTGAGCCCGGGACACGGTCCGGACCAGGACCACCTGTGACTTCCCCAGTAGCAGACCGGTCCGGTACCGAGTACCCCCGTCCCAGTGGGCCCGACAGTCACCTCTCTGCTGTCCAGAATCCCAGAGTATCTATCAGCCATATCCTCCTTCTCCTCTCGCTTCCCTAAACTAAATGTAGACAAAACTGAACTCATCATCTTTCCCCCATCTCGTGCACCTCCCTTACCTGATCTATCACAATATATGATATCACACTTTGCCTCGGAGTGATCCTCGACTCTGCCTTGTCCTTTAGGCCACACATTCAAGCTCTCACCACCTCCTGCTGCCTCCAACTCAAAACTATTTCCAGAATCCGTCTCTTCCTCAACCCTCAATCTATTAAACTACTAGTGCATGCCCTCATCATCTCCTGTCTCGACTACTGCAACCTCCTCCTCTGTGCCCTGCCTGCTAAACCCTTGCACCTCTCCAAACTGTCCTTAACTCTGCTGCCCAACTAATCCACCTCTCTCCTCGCTGCTCCTCCACTTCTACCCTCTGCAAATCCCTCCACTGGCTCCCAATTCCCCAGCGTATCCAAAGTAACCGGGAGCAGTAGCAGGCTGTGTTCTGCTAGGACCTTGCATGATGTCAGATTGCGCGTCACATATCAAATGACCGCGAGCGGACCAATCACAGCGCCGAACGCCGATGTCATTCTGACATCATGCAAGGTCCAAGCAGGACACTACCTGCTACTGCTCCCAGTTACCGACCATCCTGCTCCCCCGCCACCATCCTGCCTCGCTTGCTACATCCTGCCCCCCATCAGCTTCATCCTGCCCCCCCATTGGCTCCATCCTGCCCCCCCTGCCGGCTCCATCCTGCCCCCCCTGCCGGCTCCATCCTGCCCCCCTGCCGGCTCCATCCTGCCCCCCTGCCAGCTCCATCCTGCCCCCCCACCAGCTCCATCCTGCCCCCCACCGGCTCCATCCTGCCCCCCTGGCTCCATCCTGCCCCCCCGCCGGCTCCATCCTGCCCCCCCAGCTCCATCCTGCCCTCCCGGCTACATCCTGCCCCCCGGCTACATTCTGCCCTGCCGACTCCATCCTGCCCCTATGGCTCCATCCTGCCCTGATCGCTCCATCTGGCCCCCTGGCTCCATCCTGCCCCCTGCCGGCTCCATCCTGCCCCCCTCGCCGGCTCCATCCTACCCCCCGCCGACTCCTTCCTGCCCCCTCGCTGGCTCCATCCTGCCCCCCCGCTGGCTCCATCTTGCCCCCGGCTCCATCCTGCCCCTTCGGCTCCATTCTGCCCCACCAGCTCCATTCTGCCCTGATTGCTCCAACCTTCCCCCCTGGCTCCATCCTGCCCGCCCCCGCCGGCTCCTTACTGCCCCCCCCACATTAGCTCCATCCTGTCCCCCCGCCAGCTCCATCCTGCCCCCCCCGCCGGCTCCATCCTACCCCCTGGCTCCATCCTGCCCCGCACGCTCCATCCTGTCCCGCTCGCTCCATGCTGCCCCCTGCCACCATCCTGCCCCCCATCACCAGGTGAGTAGGCGGACAGGTGAGAATCCTCACTGAGGATTTTCTTATTTTTACTTTTACTGTGGAGGAGCGGAGGCCTGGAGGAGCGGAGTATCGCCATATACCATAGTGCTGCTATACATGTACTGTAATGTACCGCCATATACCTTAGCGCTACTATACATGTACTGTAATGTACCGCCATATACTATAACACTGCTATACATGTACTGTAATGTACTGCCATATACTATAGTGCTGCTATACATGTGCTGTAATTTACCAACATATATTATAGCGCTGCTATACATGTGCTGTAATGTACCGCCATATACTATACCACTGCTATACATGTACTGTAATTTACCGCCATACACCATAGTGCTGCTATACATGTGCTGTAATGTACCACCATATACTATAGTGCTGCTATACATGTGTTGTAATGTACCACCATATACTATAGTGCTGCTATACATGTACTGTAATGTACCGGAATATACTATAGCGCTGCTATACATGTACTGTAATGTACCACCATATACTATAGTGCTGCTATACATGTGTTGTAATGTACCACCATATACTATAGTGCTGCTATACATGTGTTGTAATTTACCACCATATACCATAGTGCTGCTATACATGTACTGTAATGTACCGCCATATACTATAGTGCTGCTATAAAAGTGCTGTCATGTACCACCATATACCATAGCGCTGCTATATATATATATATATATATATATATATATATATATATATATATATATAATACTGCATATGTAGTTCACTCACGTTAACTGAACAAATTCTGTCAGTCACAGTATGTCAACTACATACATACTCTAGAATACCCGATGCGTTAGAATCGGGCCACCATCAAGTATTCAATAAGTGGCCTGCATGTGTTTCATTAATGCACTTACCAAATAGTATTTTTTTTAACCAGATGTAAAAAAAAGAAGAACATTTTTCCTTTCATTTTCTTCTTAAGTTCCACTCTCTGCTGAATGGGTGTATAGCATCTGCACCCAGTGATTTTTCTTGTTTCTTACTTCTACCTGCATCAGGGAATGCTATGTGACCACTGTGATCACTCAAGAGTCACTTGAAGGAAGCTTCTGGAAGAGAAAGTAAGAAGATTGGCAGAGGACCATAGCATTCATTCCAGGAGGAATGGCAAGATGTTTTTAGGGGAGTTTTCTGAGAAAAAAGCAGTTTCACCCACTCTGCTGGGCTGTGAGTGCAAGGCACAGAAGTGAAAGGCTTCCATGGAGTACCAGATGGGATATTCTCCAAAAATGGACAAAGTTTCTGATCCGCACTGCTGTTCAATAACAAGACTTCCTCTGTGCTTTAAATATGCATTTCGAGATCCTTCTGATCTCTTCCTCAGGGATACATACAACAGAGTGCCACTCTGCAGGGATCTCGAAACGCGTAGAAATAAAGATCCACTATTTAAAGCACAGAGGAAGTCTTGTTATTCAACAGCAGCGCGGATCAGAAACTTTCTGTCCATTTTTGGAGATTACCGAGGACCATCCATGTGGAGGAGGATCCTGCTGCAGCTGTGACATGCATATACCAGTGTTGGGTCTCACAACTGACTAAGGTGAGCAGTCCTTACACTGCACATACATATCCTACAAACGGTTTAGACCCATTGTGACCTTGTCTAACCCTTTCTTTCAGATGGGATATTGGATGAGGGCAGCATGAATTAAATAGATCATCTTTTCAAAGCATCTTACCGCTACCTACACTGCATAACTTTCCAACTACTATGGAGTGGCAGGGTTGTGCGGTTTAGTTAGCTGGTAGAAGCTTTGAAATAAACTGTGACTGAGCCATTCATTTAGCAAACTTTGACCCACAAAGCTACATGACTAAGGTTCGTATTGATGTCATACTGGAAACTCAAGTTGAGTCCAAAAGTAAGCCAACCAATTTGTGTTAATATTGGATATGAGTGGTTTCTACCTTAAAACTCTCCCGAGAGTTACTTGTTTTGCACAGTCTTATTATTGAATCAGGAGCATTGACCTTACCTAAGACTCGAGAGACCTGCAGTTCTATGGATGTTTTTCCTGTCCTGTGAATTATTTGATGAATTGTATGTTCCTGAAGGTTTATTTTGGATGGTTAGCACAGTTAGTATAACTCTCAAAGATTTTCCCATTTGGATATATTGGACTGTAACGTGATTATATGAATTAGAAGTGGCAAAACCTAAAAAAAAAATACATTTATATGCAATTCCAGAAGAAAATTCCAACTTTCAATATGTTTTTTGTTCTTTTTTTTTGTACCAGAAAATATGGATCATACAGGGAATGTATACCTATGCCTCAATTAGTGCAGTATTGCAGAGAAAGCTGTGAGAGAGAAAGCTATTTTCTACATTCTAATTCTGCAATATATTGAAATAATATCCTAACAATATTACATATGTCATGATATATTGGGGAATTTGAAGGAGTGAAAATAAGCTTGACATTAGTCATTGTCCCTTAGTCTCAATGCACATGTAACAGTGAAAACTAGATTCTAGTGGCAAGCATGCACTTGGTTAAAGCTTTAGGGAGCACCGTTTATGCCTGGTAACACGCCAATTTGTACTCCATTTCAGGAGGTGTAAAATATCCTTAATTTGGTTCCAGCATACAGATTACCATGCTGGCCAGCACATATAAGGGTTGCATTGGTTCACTTTCCACACCCCATATCAAGAGTTGATTATCATTGCTTATGTCAGCCTTATCGCATGTGTATGCAAACTTAATGTCCATCTCTAGATCAACATGCTGCTCCTCTTCCTAGCCCTACTCTACATTCTTCTGCATGCAACATGAACCTTGAGGGTCTGGGCAGCAGGCCAATCTTACTCAATGTTCTACCAGTGAGCTTCAATCTAGCCAAATATTCAGTAATATTTATACAAAAATTTTAGAATTTTATTTAAGAAACATGCATTAATGAAATACAAAAAAATTGTATTGGATAACAACAATTTTTCCTTTTGTTCTCTGCTTTGTAAGAGTACCTTTACACGCCGCCACCGCGGTGAGAAATCTGACTGGCAATCTGTAGCCCCGTCACCATCGCCGTGAAATTGCCTCGAAATTGCGGCGTGTATTTGGGGAATTTGGTGGCGATAAAAAAGGTTGCGCCTGGTTCCGATTTCACAGCACTACTCCAAAATCAGAGGCAATCATGAAGGCTAAATTCCCGGCTTTTGGCGTGTGAAGGGGCGATAGGGATGGAATTTGCATCGCCTAGTGATTTCCCGTAGGCGTGCCACAGCGTGCTGGACACCGCATCTCGTCAGTGATGATTGGTGGGGGCTACTGTGTTTCCATTGGCTGTCACTTCACAGGGCGCCATATTTGAACAGCTGACCATTCACCACCACAAAATGGTAATGGATTTGAGGCGGTCGACAGGGTATGGGGTACTCGGCTACCGGGGCTGATGGCGGTTCTCATGGGGGATCACGGCTGGTCGATCCCCGGTCCTGTGCCCTGGACCCTCAATGGCGGGGAACGGTCGAGGTAAGGGGCTATTTACAATTGAATGTGACGCCACCTATGGTACCTGGTAACAGTTTACCAGTGCTGCAGCCGGCCGCTGAGGTGATGGTGGGTGCAGCAGAGTGTGGAACAGCTCCCCACAGGTGGAGCTTTACCTCAGGGCAGCAGGGATGGATGGGGGGAGTAGTAGTCAAGTCCTTTCTGGCACAGTGGTGAATTGCGACGGTTAGACAGGCACACAGACACACTGGGGCTGTTGTTTCAGTAGCTTTTACTTGTGGTAGCATAACAGGTACAGTCCAGAGTAGTAACCAGGTCCCCGGTGCAATTTGGGACTTTTACCTTAGAAAGTTATGAGGCTCCTTTGTGTCTGTGCTCTGCTGTGTGGGATGAGTCCTGCCTGAGCCAGAACCCTCCGCTTTCTTCTCCCTCTTTGGGCTTTGTCCTAAACTGGCAATGAGGTACTTCTGCGGGGTTCCTGTTTCTCTTCTGGCCCCTGGTCCTATGCTTGGTCAGTTTAGTGTCTTTTACTCACTTTCCTCAAGGCTGAACTCCTCCTGAGTATGCTGGGCTTTTGCTGTAACTCTGCAGGCTGGCAGCATCGGACTCCAGTGTCCAGGTGTACTAAAGGGCTGTATTATATCTTTCCCTTTTCTTGGTTCCCTGTCTCCTCCACTTGCCTCCGGCCCCTTCCCTGGGGTGTGCACAGCAGTCAGTCGTCCCTGGTTCTGGGCCTGAAACTCTCTCCCAGCGACCAGTAGCTCTGCCTCCTCTCTCTTCCCTCTCCTCACAGGAACTAACTCTAACTATCAATGCCACCTACATAGTCCTGGAATTTCTTGTTTTTATCATCCCTTTATGTCAGCAGGCTTGCCTTCCTGTGTGTCTAGTCACCAGCGGGTCCTAATCAGTAATTCTTCATAGTAATTACATACCGTAAGTACATAGTAATTCTTCATTTCCGGACAATCTTTAAGCACAATGATTGCACCCACTATATCCATTCAGGTTTGCAATGGAGCAGAACTCCAGTAATGTGGGACCATTTCAAATCTTACGATCCCTTCACTATCTCTATCCACTAGCCCATAGCTCCATATGTCAATCAAGCTGAAAGCTGTCTTATATCACTACCAGATCATCACGATCTGGAAATACTGCTGTTACATCTATATACACCTTTGCGCACAGAAACTATTGCTTGTGTTGTTCTTTTAATACTACTTCTCAGTCTGCTCGGAGCAGTAGATTTTTTATGGTCGGTGCTCTATTGAAAGTTATCCCAGGTTTCTCTGGTAGAATCTTACACAAGACAGGATCATTCTGTAAAACCCTCCAATGTTTATCCATAATGGATCTGATCTACCAGAGAAACCTGGGATAAGTTTCAATAGAGCACCGACCATAAAAAATCTACTGCTCCGAGCAGGCTGAGAAGTAATATGAAAAGAACAACACAAGCAATTGTTACTGTGCGCAAAGATGCATATAGATGTAACAGCATTAGATGTCTGTGTTGCAAGATGATAGAGGATGGCACCTCCACTTTTAATTCAGGACAGGGAGATTATGTCTTTCAGATCAGACACCATTTAGATTGCCATTCAGCGTATGTAATTTACCGGCTGAAATGTGAGTGTGGCAAGTGGTACATTGGGAAGACATCGCAACAATTCCACAATAGAATGAATTCCCATAGGTTCAATATAAAGGACGGACTGATGACTCATAGTGTATCCCGACATTGTGCAGTCACTTATAACAGGAAAGCAAAAATCACTGTTTTACCGATAGATTTTGTACCTCCTGAGATGAGCAATCGCGATCAGATTCTATCTAGGAAAGACGTTTACTGGATCTATAAATTGAACACCTTGAAGCCCAATGGTCTGAATGATGTTACGGATCTTTTTAGATAATAAAAGGTGGCTCATAAAGATGCTGCAAACATCTAGTGCCACAATGTGATATTGGCAATATTAAGTTCAAGGCTGGTGGGATTTTTCCTGCCTCTGAGATACAGTATTTCCAGATCGTGATGATCTGGTAGTGATATAAGAAAGCTTTCAGCTTGATTGACATATGGAGCTATGGGCTAGTGGATAGAGATAGTGAAGGGATCGTAAGATTTGAAATGGTCCCGCATTACTGGAGTTCTGCTCCATTGCAAACCTGAATGGATATAGTGGGTGCAATCAGTGTGCTTAAAGGTTGTCCGGAAATGAAGAATTACTACATAGAGTTATAATATAAGGAGTCTACCAGAATTATAAAGGCTATTTTTATAGAATATGAGGACGTTTTAGGTGATTTTAATAAGAGTGAATCATAATATAGTTTACTTTTTACATTTGAGTGGTTCCGCACAGAGTTGCGATCTTTTTGATATAGATGTATACAGATTTTATATAGATAGTTAACTTGATGTTTTTAGGTTTATGAGTGAACTAACAATTGTTTCACATTGATAAAGTTATTGTCTGTTTTTTTTACATTTTTTTCATGTTGGATTGACGTTGATGACATTCACCTGTTTAGTTTTACTATATATAGGAGGCTGACATATGTGTATATGATTCTTGTATCTCCTGAAGAAGTGAGGGTTACTCACGAAACGCGTTGAGATGAAATAAAGGATACTGGGATAAGATCTTGGATCCACTTGTTTTCTTCGTCAGGCAGCGCACGCAAAACTCCAATTCCCCCCGTTTTTTCCAATTGATTCAACAGGAGGTGCTGCAGCCGCTATATGCTTTCTGGGTGTTGTGACTTGACACAACCAACAAAGGTGAGCACAATACATAGTAACATAGTAACAAAGTAACATAGTTTTTAAGGTTGAAGGAAGACTTTAAGTCCATCTAGTTCAACCCATAGCCTAACATGTAGATCCAGAGATCCATAAGATCTCCTTGTAACACAGATAACACCCTATTTGCACTATTTCTTCCCCTTAGTGTGCATATAAAGAATTATGAGTGTAAAATTGTAGACACGTGTGTAAATGTAGAAAAACAAAAAGTAATTTGTACAGATCATCTATCAAAACACGGAGAGGAGAAATTTACTAATAGGTTTCATCTATTGTCTGTTGTGAGAATGATCATTGTCTCTTCATTCTCATCAGTCTCATCCTGAAACATCAGCTTGTTTCTTATTCACTAGAGATCTACTAAATATCTTCATAGCTTTTGTGTGCAACGGGCTGCAAAAATGTATTCAGAAAACACTCGGCATCCTTTATTTATTTGCATTGAAATATTTATCTGTGAATCAAGACATTTATAATACATAGTCAATCTCATGTGACTTGTGAAACGCTGTAGCCTTGTATAATTAAAAGTGCATCGTATGGCGACATAATTGTTTGCCGTTTAGATTTGCTAATAATACTGAAGGTATGCAAAAGTTGGAAAATATTTACCCCCCCCAATCACAAAATGTTTTTAATTGGACTGGATCCTTTGTGAACCTGAAGATTAAAAGTCAATCAACCTTGAAAGTAGGAGTGATTTTGTAGCTTTTTGATAATCGTAAGAAATTATTTATGGAACATAGAAGAATGGTGTTTCATGTTATCCCTGACACTGTGCATTCAAACAGGACTTTGAAATGAAAACATCCTGATGTAGTGATTTACGCCAAGAGGGAATTCACACTATGATTACATTTTTAGTATTCTTTTGGTCTGTGAGGATATTTTATGCTATGCTTTTATCTATCTATCTATCTATCTATCTATCTATCTATCTATCTATCTAAACTTTTTCAAGCAGTAAGTGAAGGTAAACATGTTACCTAAAGATAATATGTGACATCACAATATTTTACCGTTATCATTTGTCATGACACAGCGAGGTTACAGCCAGTGTGTGACACAAAACAAAGGAAAAAGTAAGCATGGGCCCTGACAAAAGGGAGTGATAGTGGTGACTAGTGATGAGTGAGTACTGTAATATTCGTGATCACTATACTCATTATGAATACTCTCTAATAATCGCGTATCTTTTCCGAATAGCGAGTACAATGTAAGTCAAGTGGAAATGCAAGTGATTTTCTGTTGGACCCTACAAAAGGGGACTGGGGCATGAGGAAAAGGCTGAAATGGGTGGGAAAGTGATGAAACAAAATGGGAAGAGCCTGGAGAATTTGCCTGCATGCATTTTTGCCATTATGTTGGCAGCACACCAGAGTACCAAATCTGCATCTGTGGCTCAAACCATTGCGATGTTGCCTGTGCTTTGTCCTTGACAATTTGATGTCTATCAAGCAGGTGCTCATACCTCCTGCCCACAAGGTGCATTTGCAAAGAGAAAGCAAGGAATAATGAACTTCAACCACTTATTTGTCCAAGCGAAGCATCAAGTTGTCCATAGTAAAGAGCTTGGAAAGGAAGTGTAAATAATCAGCCACGTACCCGTAGGCACAAATACAAAAGTCTCACATTGCCAAATTGCTATCTGTGGAGATGTTGACATTTAGGCTTGTGGGAACAGAATGCGTATGAGATCTCCTTCCTGTGGCTGCCCCACGAAACTCGATTTATAGCCACCACTAAGTTAGATGGTGTGCTGTCCACGACTGAAATAAGCAAGTGTGAAACAATATCAACCGTGCTGTTAACAATGCTGCAACTAGGAAGATCAATATAACAACAGACACATGAAGAAGTTGTTTTGGACAGTGAGGGATGAAACATATCTGTGACGGCACACTGGGTGAACATGGTGGAGGGTGGGATGGAGTGACAGCATGGGATGTCACATCACAGATCCTCCACTTGCCAAGAGTAGTCGGCCCAACTTCCATCATGGTTTCCATCTACTCGTATGCCAGTTGCTGTCTCTCCTCGTCATTCTCCATGTCATTCTGCAGCCCTCAAATCAATTGTTCATAGGACCTGCAAACCTGAGTTTGGTGAGGGCCCAGAGGTGGCCCTGTAACATATGTTTGGGAGGGCCCTCCTTTATACATATGTGAGGGCCCTTTATACTTTGGGAAGGGCCCTCTTCTATTCATTTGGGAGGGCCCTCTATACATTTTGGAGGGCACTCCTTTATACATTTGGGAGGGCCCTCCTTTACACATTAAAAAAGGCCTTCCTTTACTCTTTGGGACGGGTCCTTCACTATCTGCTGTCCATGAAGCCGGCGCGCTCACCTCCTGCCCACAAGCTGCAGTTGCACAGACACTACAATTCACATGAAATATGTCCACTTTCTTTGTCCCAGCAAAGCGTGGTGTTATCCCAGATCTTGGAAAGGAGACGTGAATACACAACCACTCCCCCACAGGCAAAAACATTAAATGCTCATGACCCTCCCCAAGGCTGTGGGAACTTGGATCCTGGGCGTTAATTACGGGGGATTGTAACGGGCGGTCGATACCTGGGCTTGTGCCCTGGAGGTCGCTTTAAAAAGGGGGGAATTTAATGGTAATGGGGATTTGTTAAATAGTTCGTGATGCCACCTATGGTGTCTAGTGATGGCGCCAGCGCTGCTGCAGACCTCCAGGGATGATGGATGGGCAGCCTGATGGTGATGCTCCCCGTAGGTGGAGCAGGGTCCCCGGGGCAGTGATGAGGGAATAAGCTTTAACACAGGGAGGCGGCTCTGCAGGCGGGGTGTCTCTACAGTCTCTGAGCTGGACAGGATCAAGGCTGTAAGAACTGACACACACACTGGGAGTAGTTTTCCATACATTTACTTGATGTTAAACCGGCACTGTCCAGGGTAGGCTCCAGGTGGTCGGGAAGTACTTTAGGATTTCCACAGTGAGTGATTTGGAAGGCCTCCTTGTTCCTGTTTTACTTGTGTTGAAGCCATGGCCTGTATGAAACCTGGCCTGGCCTCCTCTGTGTCTCTCACACCTGTATAGTGGTTAGTAAGAACCTTCTGTGGACTGCCGCTGGCTTTATCTCTCCCTTGCAGTGCCTGGCTCTTGTGTTGGTTGCTAATACAGGTGGTCCAGGAGACTGGAGTGTCCTCGGTAAGCTGGTGTTTTCTGCTGGTTAAGTGCTCCTCAGGAGACTCGGACTCCGGTGTCCGGGTTGCTTCCTGGGGTGAATCGGTATGGCTCCTCTGCCCCCATCTTGTCTCTCTCTCACCTTTGCCTCTAACCATCACTCTCGGATTCCTGCACTGGCTAGTCTGTCCTCTAGTACGGGCCTAGCACGGCTCCGCCACCATACTGTTTTCACAGTACTGCTCCGTACTGCACGGACTAACTCTTCGCAGTCCTCTCTGGAACTGCATTGCCTAGCCTCTCCCCCAGCACCAGTATTTATAGGGGATCTTGTTTAAGGCAGCAAGTGGAGCTCCCCCTATAGGCCTGGGGTGGAAGGTGTTGTGTGTATTTGGTGTACCAGATGTGGAAATCCCTCCATGTGCTAGGTGTTCCTGTGGCTGCCAGTACCACAGGGTGCCACACTCACATTGCCAAATTTCTACCCATGCAGATGTTTCCCTTTAGGCTTGTGGGAATGGAGTCTTTCTGTGATCTCTTGGCTGTGGCTGCCCCAGGATAAAGGTTTTCTAGCCAGTGGCTCCACTATTGTACCCAGTGTTCTGACCCCGCTTTACAGAAGGATGTGTTGCTTTCAGCAACACTTTAACTGGGATGGTCCACGTACCATGTGGAGATGTTTTTTTTGGACAGTCTGGGACGATAAATTTATCTGACGGCACACTGGGGGAACCTGGTGGAGGGTGGGGCAGAGTGACAGCCTGGGACATCACACATCATACCCACGCCAACTTCATGGTTTCCATCTACTCGTATGCCAGTTTCTGCCTGTTTTCTTCCTCCTCTTCCTCCACCTTCATGTAATTTTCCAGCCCTCGAATCAATTGTTCAGAGGGCTTGCAAACCTGAGTTTGGTGAGGGCCCAGAGGTGGCCCTGTAACATATGTTTGGGAGGGCCCTCCTCTATTCATTTGGGAAGACCCTTTATACATTTTGGAGGGCCATCCTTTATACATTTGGGAGGGCCCACCTCTATTAATTTGGTGCTGAAACCACTGCCTTAAGTATAACACAGCATAAGCAAAGCCATTGTTGATGGCACTGAAGGTCATCTCATCTATACATTAGGGAGGGCCTTCCTTTATACATATCTGAGGGCCCTCCTCTATTCTTTGGGAAGGGCCCTCTTCTATTCATTTGGGAGGGTCTTTCCTTATACATTAAGGAGGGTCTTCATCTATACTTTTGGAAGGGCGCTCCTGTATTCATTTGGGAGGAACCTTTATGCATTTTGGAGGGCCCTTTAAACATTTGGGAGGTCCCTCCTCAAATGGACTCCCAATGTTATAGAGGGGACTCGCAACCCCAGCTTGGATGGGCTGTAGATTAAGAGGTGAAGGCGAGGTAGCGTGTGGAGAGGATGGGTATTGTTCCTCATCTTGGTGACACAGGAACATTGCCTGTTTGAAGGTTGGCCCACATGGCACAGTTCCTGTGTGTCTGTTTTAAGACCCTCGTGTGATACACATTTTCACCAATGACCTATATTGGTTAGCCAACTTTCTGAACCGACGCTACAAGTAGAATATGTCTTCTCTCGGCAGAGGTACCAGCATTTTTCAACAGGAAGGATTAATGGGGAGAGACATGCACACCTGCTACAACACAAGTGTGTGTGGGGGGGATGTGCACAAACTGGGCCATTTTCAATAAACCAGCATATCAGAAAGGACTGTCTGTGTCTGTAACAATGCCAAGGAGATAGAAGTTGAACAAGATGCTTAAGTGATATTTAACTGACTGTACTTGCATCACTCATGATGAATCACCTCCCTTTAATTATTGTATGTCCAAGCTGACCACTAGGCCTGATCTATCCTTATATGCCTGGAGATGCTGACCTGCCCTGCTGCTAGTGTCATGACAGGTTGTGTTTTCTGTTACGGTGGGGCAATCAATCATCATTCATAGGCGCACACGACTCTCCAAGCAAAATGTATGCAGACTTACTCTGATTAAATTGAAGAGGGTCTAGATTTATACATATTTAGTAAGCAAATCCCTCCAAAGCAACACAACTTAGATTCCCCAAAACAATCAACTTTTAGAAATAATGTGAACTACAAATGACCAAACCTTGTCAAGTTTGTGTATGTTTTGCTGAACGGGCATATGTTAGCCCACTATGTCGGCAAAAAGGTCAATGAAATACTCAACCACATTCAAATCAATGTTGTCACAATATTGATATTGCCAAACCAGATCTTCACCGTTAATCAGGAATACGGAGATGATTAACAGGTGTAGGCATGGTGCTCAGACAGCCTAGCTAAAAATCGGAAAACACACAACACACACCACAAGAAATCTCTTCCCATTTGAAAAAAAGCATGGCCACATTGCACCAAAGTGGCATCAATTCACCCACAAAAAAAGTGTAATTCAACAAAATACCTCTGTTAGCATTCTCAAAATACTGCTGACATACGCAGCAACCCACTCAGTTGCTGGAACGCGTATAAACAAAACTGTATGACTGTGGAACCACTGGCAATTCCCCTGTGTTATCTGCTTCCCAATATGTTGTCCAGGAAACAGGCCCTGATGCCACCTGCACACAACCTGCCGTTGCGCATACACAACAAACATTCAGCATTGGACAGTGGACGTATATAATATATACTTGTGGTGTCTAGCAAAATGTGACCCGCAAAACTGACAGGGGGAACATTGAATAGTGTGTGGTTTCTGCCAAATAGCATTACATGGTAGTAGTACTGATTTGGATTTTACAAGCACTATAGGACTGTACTAATTTGTGAACTTTTGGTGGCACAATCTTACTTAAATGTCACCTAAAAAAAACATGGGTAACTTGGCCTGGTGCATGCTTGGTAGCAGGCAGTAGCAAATGTTTGGAGTACTGCTGCTTTAAGTCGGTCAAACTGCCTTATAGTAATGTGGACAAAAGCACCAGTGGATTAAATGGCCTGTTGCAAGGTTAGTAGCAGGCAGTAGGAAGATTTGGAGTACTGCTGCGTTAAATTGGACAAACCACCTTTTTGCTTTGTGGACAGAAGCACTGGCAGATTAAATGGACAGCTGTGAGTTTTGTAGCAGGCAGCAGCAAATGTTTGGAGTACTGGTTTATGGAGGGCAATAACTGCCCTTTTAAGTGCAATTTGTGGACAGAATAAGCCAGCCTGTCACCCCAAAAACAGCGGGTAATATAGCCTGGTGTGTGCTTGGTAGCAGGCAGTAGCAAATGTTTGGACTACTAGTTTGTGGAGGGCAATAACGGTCTTTTTAAGTTAAGTATTTTGGACAACAGAAGCAAGCCTGTGATTCCCAAAACCACGGTTAACATTGCCTGTTGGGTGCTTGGTAGCAAGCAGTAGCAAATGTTTGGACTACTGGTTTGTGGAGGGCAATTATCGACTTTTTAAGTGAAGTATTGTGGACAGCAGAAGCCAGTCTGTCACCACCAAAACAGCAGGTAACATGGCTTGTTGTGTGCTTGGTAGCAGGCAGTAGCAAGTTTTGGAGCACTGCAGTTTT
Organism: Allobates femoralis; assembly: GCA_033576535.1. Classification (NCBI taxonomy): domain Eukaryota; kingdom Metazoa; phylum Chordata; class Amphibia; order Anura; family Aromobatidae; genus Allobates; species Allobates femoralis. The sequence continues at coordinate 149,882,277 of JARQOC010000010.1, read as the reverse complement.
GCATTGGTAAATCATATTTTAAAATGTATACAGAAACACCAGCGAATTAAATGCACTTCTGCAAGGTTAGTAGCAGGCAGTAGCAAGTTTTGGAGTACTGCTGTTTTGTGTTGGGCAAACTGCCTTTTTGTTATGTGGACAGAAGCAACTGTGGCACCGCAGTGGTCCGGTTGCCACAGTGGCATTGCCTCCCTTACAGTGGGTGATGTCATACCAGGAAACAGGAGGAGATCCCCACGCTAGTTAACACGCAGCATGCAACACAATTCCTGACTCTAGGCCAGAAAGGGGAGCTCTGCACCTGAGTTCAGGTTAGCTGTCCTGTTTCTGGCCAGGAGGCAGGGTTAGGGAGAACAGTGAGGGAAGAAGAGAGGGAGACGTGAAGGAGAGCTCTGGGGACTGGAGCTGCGAGCAAGCTCACTGCAGAGCGAAGAGCTAGAGAAAGAACGCCAGAGTCTTTGGTTGTGCAGGTTCTGTACACCCCAGCAGCCGAATCTGGAGGGCAGGAGGCTGCAAGTCTCCTTGCCACACTGAACACCCATCTGCACAGCAGCATACTGAGACCCCGGAGCCGCCACCAGTTCAGTGATGCCCATAATAGGCTCGTGCTGCCTGCCATATGGGGAAAGAACCAAGATGAAGGAAGAGGGTTGCAGTGTAGCCACAAGCAGCAGGGAAGGGAAAGTGCAGCAGGAAGGCCTCCAAATCCACCTGGTGAGGTGGAACCCTGAATGCTTCCTGGCTGACTGGACCGTTTCTACCACCTGTAACCAGTGCCCCAGACTGCACCATCTTCTGCTAAATAAAGGTAAAGAAAACTACACCTGTGTCCTCCGGTTATTTCCTACGCACCACCACCTCAATGGAATGTTCCAATAAGCCCTGGGGCCCAGCTCCACCTGTGGGGAGCGATACCATCCCAGCTGCACTACTATCTGCCCCAGTGGTCTTAATCTGCAGCGTCGGCCACTCCTAGCCGAACACCACAGGTGGCATTATGTTCAACCCCTGTAAAGACCGCCAAGAAAGTTGACCGGCCCAGCTACCGAGTACCCCCTGGCCCTGGTGGGCAAAGATAGTAGCAGGCAGTAGAAACCTTTGGAGTACTGCTGTTTGGTGTTGGGCAAACTGCCATTTTGTTATGTGGACAGAAGCAACAGCAGATTAAATGCACTGCTGCGAGGTTAGTAGCTGGCAGTAGCAATTTTTGGTGCACTGCAATTTTGCGTTGGGCAAACCACCTTTTTAAATGTGAAAGGGGAAGGAGAATGTCTGCGCAGACCAGTGAGAGTCAATCCAATTGAAAGAAGTGAGTAAAACCACAACGGGGCATAAATCTATAATCTAAGGATAAAACCCTATGTGCGCTCCCCCTTGTTCTTTTTTCCTTTTTAAAATGCGGACATAAGCACCATTAAATGTACTGCTGCAAGGTTAGTAGCAGGCAGTAGCAACGTTTGGAGTACTGCACCTATAACTTGACCCTATGGACACTGACACTGCTCCAGTCACTCGCCCTCCCTGTAATCTAACTCTGTACTGTCTCTTCAGCTCTCAAAAGAGCTATTGGTTCGGTTGTATGATGCAGCTATCTTTTCAACTCTCCCTGCTCCAATATCTCTCCCTTACTAATCTACACTGTCACTGAGGTACACTTGAGGCAGCCCTCAAAAGGGCTTTTTTTTTTTAAAGAACCCAAACACTCTCCCTGTCAGCTGAGCGATCTGTCCCTATGCTTCTCCACTGCAGGCTCTGCAGGCAATGCAGGCAAAATGGCAGCAGGAGGGCTTAAATAGACCTTATGAGTCATCTATGATGCAGTGCTGCCAGCCAATCACTGTAGTGCAACAACCAAGATGTCTGTGGCATTACTGTGATTGGTTAAGAAGCCCAGAATCATCAGTGGCTGCAAAGGAGGCGTCAAAACTCCAGGGTGGGACAGTGGAACATAGCGAGGAGAGTACACAAATATTCACAACTAGCTGTGAGCCCGATGCAAATGCATCGGGATTCTAGAACGTGCGTTAATTAGATTATAGTAGCTATATTATTATTATTATTTTTTTTTTTTTTAATTTACATTTTTTTTAATAACTTAATTTTATGAATATTTTATTTATTAGTTTTATTTTATTAGAATTAGTTAATGTTATGAATTTTTATATGGAATATTTTTTTTTATTATTTATTATTTTATTATTGTAATTATTTATTATTTAATATTTTTAGAATATTATTTTTTTTTTATTTTAATTGATTTTTTTTTTATTTGAGTAATTTGATTTTCTTAGAATTAGTTAATGTTATTAATCTTTTAATTATATATATTTTTATTTTATTTTATTTTTTTTTTTAATTTTGATTTATTTTAATATTTATTATTTTTATTATTTGTATATTAATTTTTTATTTTAATGAAATTTATTTGTATTAGATTATTTTTTTATTTTAATTAGTTAATTTAATTAAGATATTAATTTTATATATTAATTTTTTTTATTATTTTTTTTTGTATTTATTATTTATATTATTTATAATTTTTTTTTTTAGTATTTTTATTATTATTAAATTTATTTATTATTTGTTATTTTAAGTGAATTTATTTGTATTTTTAAATATTTTTATGTGTATTTATTTATTTATTTTTATTGTCTTTAAATGTAGTGAATTTTTCCCATTGATAAAAATGTATGAATGAGCCTTGAATGTGATTGGTTGCTGTGTATGTGAATGTGATTGGTGCATTTTGGATCCGTGGGCGGGGCTTCCAGAAACTCGCGGCAGCCATCTTTAATCGTCAGTGAGCGGAGCGGACCGAAGACAGAACATCCAGGACCTGGAGCTCGCTGAAGGAAGAAAGAAGACCCCCGAGGCCGGAGGAAGAGGATGCCTGTGCCGGATGGAAGACTCGTGGCCCGGGCTGAAGGAAGAGGACGCCTGGGCCGGATGGAAGACTGGACCTGACGAATCAGATGTCATGAAGACAGGTAAGTGATCGACGGCGTTGGGGCTGTGTGGACATTGTGGGGGCGGCTGTGTGGACATTGTGGGGGGGGGGCTGTTGGACATTGTGGGGGGGTCTATTTGGACATAGTGGGGGGGGGCTGTTTGGACATTGTGGGGGGGGGCTGTTAGAACATTGTGGGGGGGGCTGTTTGGACATTGTGGGGGGGGCTGTTTGAACATTGTGGGGGGCTGTTTGGACATGGTGGGGGGGGGGCTGTTTGGACATGGTGTGGGGGGCTGTTTGGACATGGTGGGGGGGGGCTGTTTGAACATTGTGGGGGGCTGTTTAGACATTGTGGGGGGCTGTTTAGACATTGTGGGGGGCTGTTTAGACATTGTGGGGGGGGCTGTTTGGACATTGTGGGGGGGGCTGTTTGGACAATTGTGGGGGGGGCTGTTTGGACAATTGTGGGGGGGGGTGCTGTGTGGACATTGTGGGGGGGGGCTGTGTGGACATTTTGGGGGGGTGTGAATACTTTTTGGGGGGGTGTGAATACTTTTCGGGGGGTGTGTGAATACTTTTTGGGGGGGTGAATACTTTTTGCGGGGGTGTGAATACTTTTTGCGGGGGTGTGAATACTTTTTGGGGGGGTGTGAGTACTTTTTGGGGGGGTGTGTGAATACTTTTTGCGGGGGTGTGAATACTTTTTGGGGGTGTGTGAATACTTTTTGGGGGTGTGTGAATACTTTTTGGGGGGGTGTGAATACTGTTTGAGGGGTGTGTGAATACTTTTTGGGGGTGTGTGAATACTTTTTGCAGGGGTGTGAATACTTTTTGGGGGTGTGTGAATACTTTTTGGGGGTGTGTGAATACTTTTTGGGGGTGTGTGAATACTTTTTGGGGGGGTGTGAATACTGTTTGGGGGTGTGAATACTTTTTGGGGGGGTGTGAATACTTTTTTGGGGGGGTGAATACTTTTTGGGGGGTGTGAATACTTTTTTGGGGTGTGTGAATACTTTTTGGTGGTGTGTGAATACTTTTTGGGTGTGTGTGAATACTTTTTGGGGGGTGTGAATACTTGTTGGGGGTGTGTGAATACTTTTTGGGGGTGTGTGAATACTTTTTGCAGGGGTGTGAATACTTTTTGGGGGGGTGTGAATACTTTTTGGGGGGGGGTGAGGACATATTGGGTGACACAGGGCTCCTACAGATACATGGCAGATGATGCTGGACGCTGATTGGTCGCTTCTTCCCATAGAGAAACATGGCTATGTTTCTCTATGGGAAGAAGCGAGGAATCAGCGTGCAGCATCATCCGGCATGTATCTGCAGGAGCCCTTTGAGCGGACCTGAATGGAAACTGTGTAATTTGTAAAGACACAGTTTTCATTCTGGTCCGCTCAGAATCGCGGCTCAGGCAGGAGCGTGAACTCGCTAACTTTGTGGCCGAAAATCGAACCAGAGGCTCGGCCACAAAGTTAGCGATTTACCGCTCAGGCAGCGAATCGCAATGGCCTCGCGGCCATTGCTCGCGCTACCTGAGCGGTAAATCGCTAACTTTGTGGCCGAGCCTCTGGTTCGATTTTCGGCCAGCGACTCGCAATGGCCGCTTCGCGGCCATTGCTCGCACTCAGCCAGCGACTCGCAGTCGAGTGGCTGCAGGGCAGCCACGTCTTTGACGAGGGAAGTTCAGCCGAATATGATGAACGTGAGCTACGGCGATTATATATAAGATATAACGGGTAACCCGAATACCGTACTATCCGTGTGAATAGTGAATAGTGCCGAATACACTCGCTCATCACTAGCGGTGACAACATTTACTAGGCTTGATCGCTAAAAATGTTTTATAAACAAAGTGTAATAAAAAAAAAAAGTGGAGTTTTTACTGCTGAGTTTAACTCATTTTCCTGGTTGAGATTTTAATTAAAATAATTTAAAATTGTGCAGTTTTAGGTTGCACAATTATAACTACTCATATTATTTAAAACTAAAGATAAGTGAATGTGGAGAAATTCAATTCACCAGATAACATAGATTCTTCATGGAAATGTGATTTTTCTTACAGGGAACCCCCCCCAGCTATCACTGTCTGTACCTGCAGCTTCATAATACCAGTCTAATCATCCCTGTCTGAGCTCGGAGTGTAATGTAAAAGGTGAAAAAAAGCATTTATACACTTACACTTCAGTCCCCACCTTGGAGGAGGGAGTCTGTCAGGCAGGATAATAGTTAACTCACTATTAACTTGCATGGCTAAAGGATCGGTGTGATGTAAGGATCATGTGACCATAGTGGGCGGAGCTCAGTGAGCAAACTCATATTATGTTATAGGGACTTGGCTCTGCCTATTGTAGTCACATGGTTATGATGACATCACATCAGGTCTCTCAACATGTTCTAGCACAAGGCTGAAATGTTAACTATTAACCTGCCAAACAGTCTCCGTCTAGAGATGGGCGAGTCCGAAAAGACTCGGAATCGCAAGACCCCAACGAGTCCGAGTCAAGGACTCGGGACTCGTTGCGAGTCCAGCGAGTCCAATGTTAATGAATAGGGACCCGAGTAATAGCGAATAATGACATTTACAACTCGCTGATGTGTCTCTGAAAGTGTGCGAGTCCAAACTCGCTGGTTTTTCTCTTATTTTGAGGCTTGTAGCCGATGATGCGAGGGAAGGGATTCTCCAGCACACACCATGGTTTAAGGAAACAGGAAGCGAGTCGCGCTGACAGGCGCACACACAGAGCGATCCATTCATCAGTGCAATCATGGCAGCAGGACGTGGCATGGTGAACACGCTGCGTCTTATTGCACTTGTGGAGGCTCGTCCATTTCTATGGCTCCCTACAGATCCTGAGTATGGGGATACGACCCTAATTAATACAGCCTGGAGAGAGATCGCCCAAGAGATGTTCCCTGCGTTCCATCGGAGTGACCATGAGGAACAGAGCAATCTAAGTAAGTTAAATGAGTTTACACGTTATATATTGCATTTACTGTATATATACTCGTGTATAAGCCGACCCGTGTATAAGCCGACCCCCCTATTTTTGCCCCGAAAAACTATGAAAACATATTCACCGCCATCCTGGTATACAGCGGCTATCACTGGTAGACAGCCCCCCAGCAGAGTATACACCTCCCCCTGCAGAGTATACAGGCCCCCAGCTGGGTATACATGCCCCCATATTGTGGTATACAGGCAGGGGCGGACTGGCCCAGGTGCCACGGGTCATGCGGCTGCAGGAGCATGAATAATCCGCATGTCCCTGAAGCAGCAGGCGGAAACGGAAGCTCCTGGCCGCGCGATGACGTCATCAGCACGCGGCTGCGTCCGGGAGTGAGCGTCTGTGAGTGGCGTGCGGCTGCGACTGGTAGCGAGCGGCTGTGAGGAGCGCGAGGCTGCGGCTGGGAGCGAGCCATAGGATAATGCGGGAGCTGCGGTGACTGTGAGGCGGCCGCCAGTCATCACCCCCCCCCCACACCCCGTCCTCACCTGTGTCGGGCCAGTGAGGGAGGGTTGCGACCCAAACTGTAGGGTGCCAGTCAGTCCCTGTATACAGGGCCCTCAGTGTGTGTACAGGCCCCCCAGCAGTGGGTATACAGGGCCCCCAGCAGTGGGTAGACAGTGGCCCAGTGGGTTTACAGGGCCCCCAGCAGTGGGAATACAGGGCCCCCATAGCAGGGTATACAGGACCCTGAATGTGTTATCATGCTCCACCGCATAGTTGCCTATATTTGGATGGGGTCACAACAGTACAATGAGTTTAATGTCTGATCCTCCTGGCTCTTTCGGCCAAGGGGTTGGGTGTATATAAATACCACTAATGACCAGAGTCTGGTGCCCGCACTATTACATTCTCTATGCGTTGACATGTGTCCTGCCTCATTTGTGATTGTGGCCACGTGAGCTCAATGTCCGTAATGCTGTTGATGATGTTCCACACTGTCGTGTCACTGTGCCTTGTATACACATTACACACACAAAATGAATAAAATGTTATTGTTGATTTGTACACATACTTTTGTTGTTTCAAATATTACACATCTCTAAAGCCGGTTTCAAATCATTTCACAGTTGACCATCTTAAAAAACGGTGGAGGAGCTGCCGAGACCAGCATAAGAAGCAGTACCGGCAGTACTCTGAGAGACAACCGGGAGCCGCTCCATTGCCCAACCACTACCATTTTTATGACCGGCTGTCCTTCCTTCACCCGGTGGCCCGTATGCCAAGGTATGTGTCTGCAGCACTGTTGTGTACATTTTGTATTATTTATTAATATATACATTAGGTTCCATTTCGGGTCTGTGGGTAGCAGAGTATACACGTGGCTCTGTGGGTAGCAGAGTATACAGGCGGGTCTGTGGGTAGCAGAGTATACAGGCGGGTCTGAGGTAGCAGAGTATACAGGCGTCTCTGTGGGTAGCAGAGTATACAGGCGGGTCTGTGGGTAGCAGAGTATACAGGCGGGTCTGAGGTAGCAGAGTATACAGGCGTCTCTGTGGGTAGCAGAGTATACAGGCGGGTCTGTGGGTAGCAGAGTATACAGGCGGGTCTGAGGTAGCAGAGTATACAGGCGGGTCTGTGGGTAGCAGAGTATACAGGCGGGTCTGAGGTAGCAGAGTATACAGGCGTCTCTGTGGGTAGCAGAGTATACAGGCGGGTCTGTGGGTAGCAGAGTATACAGGCGGGTCTGAGGTAGCAGAGTATACAGGCGGGTCTGAGGTAGCAGAGTATACAGGCGGGTCTGAGGTAGCAGAGTATACAGGCGGGTCTGTGGGTAGCAGAGTATACAGGCGGGTCTGAGGTAGCAGAGTATACAGGCGTCTCTGTGGGTAGCAGAGTATACAGGCGGGTCTGTGGGTAGCAGAGTATACAGGCGGGTCTGAGGTAGCAGAGTATACAGGCGGGTCTGTGGGTAGCAGAGTATACAGGCGGGTCTGAGGTAGCAGAGTATACAGGCGTCTCTGTGGGTAGCAGAGTATACAGGCGGGTCTGTGGGTAGCAGAGTATACAGGCGGGTCTGAGGTAGCAGAGTATACAGGCGGGTCTGAGGTAGCAGAGTATAAAGACGGCTCTGTGGGTAGCAGAGTATATAGGTGATGAGAATAGGGTTAATAGATGGTGCTACAGTGTTGGGGCGTGCTAGAGGGAGCAGAGATCCGATTACTGCCATAATTTCTGACCTTATTAAAGATAGCGGCCGCAGCTTAATGACATTATGGCAAAGGTAAACATGGGGTGTGGTTAGCTGCAGGAGGTTAGTGAGAGGTGTGGGTTGTTTGGCAGAGGGCGTGGTGTGGGCGTGGTGAGCGCAGCTCCAGCGTCAGATACGCTGCGAGCGCGGAACCGCGGCACATCTCCAGGAGCAGAGGACGTGTCCGGTACGTCCGTAGCCCCCGGCCTCCCCGTTGTCCGCACACACAGCCCCGCTGTGACCTCTGCAGTGTCACAGGCCCCGGCGGGCGTCTGTCATCTCCTCCTGACACTGACCTCCTCCTGATTTGATTGTCTGTGTTGTCCCCCCCCGCTGTCAGCATCAGTGATCTGCTAAGACCTGTGGGTGCACAGACGGGGAAGTACAAATGCCAGCATGCCGGGGCGGATTGGGCGCTGTGAGGGGCGCAGGTCTTGCTGTGAGCGGAGGGCGCGAGGCCGCTCGAGAAAACGCTATAGCGGCTGTGTGAGTTAAGCGTCTGCGGCTCGCGAAGGCGCATACGCGTCTCCGCTCGCAGTGACGCTAAGGAGTTTGGGATTAGGCTACAGTGCCGGAATTTCAAACTCCCGATTATATAAATAGATTATATATATATTATATTGTATACCTTTCAACCCCTTCCCTGCTTTATATAGATGATATAAGCTAAACGTTTTGTGAATTAAGTATGTCAAGTAAAAAGTGAAGTCAGGGGGACTTTTTTTTTTCATGTGAACCATTGGTGTTATCGATTGTCTAGATTAGATGGGATGGGGGGGGGTGGGTGTTAATCAGGGGGTGAAAGATTATGTATTAGTATGGAATTAGCAAAGAAAGTCACGTATTCCTTTATGTTATGTACAGTTGGTTATTCTTTCATAATAATAACAAATATCTGATTAATAATACACAGATACACAGAGTCTAAAAAGCGTGCAACTTAATGTTTGACCTATGTTTTTGTTTCCAAATGCAATGCATTCACCAAATTTTTTTTTACTTTACCCACAGAGAAGCTTACTACAGAGGGCGGCGTGCTGTGAACCCTCCACCGCCAAACAGAAGGCGGCGTGGAGAACACCCACCACCACCACCACGGCCGGCGCCACCTCCACCACCGCCGTCGCCGCCGCCGCCACCACCACCACCACCACCAGCATCGCCAGGGCCAGCACCACCACCGCCGCCACCAGCGGCCGGGCCAGCACCACCACCGCCGCCACCAGCGGCAGGCCCATCAACACCACCACCGCCGTCCCCGCCACCACCACCACCACCGCCACCAGCGGCAGGGTCCGCACCACCACCGCCCCCACCAGCGGCAGGGCCAGCACCACCACCGCCACCACCAGCGGCAGGGCCAGCACCACCACCGCCACCACCAGCGGCAGGGCCAGCACCACCACCGCCACCACCAGCGGCAGGGCCAGCACCACCAGCGGCAGGCCCAGCTTATGGTCCCATCCCGGGGTCTGCACAATTAAGTGTGCAACAAAGTAATGCTGACTTTGCCCGCAGTATTATACCATTCATGGATAATATTCCATTTGACAGGCTACTGCGGGCAAGGTCAGCATTACAGATAGTGCTGGAAGCCTGTCAGCCAGGAAACGACCCCGGTGATGTGTTCCAGTATTTGGATGGCTGGAAAATAAACTCTACCAGGCTGGGCAGGCCCACAACACGGGACAGCCAAGTCCCACCCCACAGGGCTTTGCCTCACTGCCAGTGGCCAGCGAACAGGGACCTACCACCGTTCCCTAGACCTGTTCAGATGATCCACCCTGAAGGGTTCGGCCAGGCCATCCGTGGGGCCCTTGACCTTTTGCAGGACGGACAGCCCAGCTACCAGGACCTGTAGGGCTCCATTTATTTGTAGTTACCTTAATTAAAGGTAGTATTTGTTGGAATGTCCAAACAGTGCTGCCATTTTTTTTTTTTTAAACACCGTTTTAAAAACAAGCTTTGTGTCTGTCTTTTTTTCAAGGAATGAATGTGGAGTTTTTTTTTTGGTTGGGCTTCAAGTCATCATAATTATTATAATTATTTATTTATATAGCGGCCATAGGTTCCATGGCGCTGTACATGAGGAAAAGGTAGAGAAGGACAAGTACAATAAACATAGACAATAAGGTCATACAGGTACAATAGTAGAGGACCCTGTACGCGTGGGCTCACATTCTACGAGGGGTGGGTGGGGATACAATAGGGTGGGGAAGGTGTCGGTCGTGGGGCGTGTAGCGGGCTCTCATGGCAGGTTGTAGGCCTGTCGGAAGAGGTGAGTCTTTATAAGTATCTTTAAGGTTCAGAGGGTAGGCGACTGACTGATGAGGTGGGGCAGGGAGTTCCATAGCATGGCGGATGACCGGGAGAAATCCTGTATGCGGTTGTGGGAAGAGGAGATGAGGGTGGACTGTAGGACAACTTCTTGGGATGAACGCAGGTTGCGTGAGGGATGGTATCGGGAGATCATGTCGGAGATGTATGGTGGGGATAGGTTGTGTAAGCTTTGAATGTCATGGTCAGTGTTTTAAAGTGAGCTCTCTGTGGGCCGTAGGGGCCAGTGAACGGCTTGGCAGAGGGGGTATGTAGGGGAGTAGCGTGAGGACAGATGGATTAGCCGGGCAGGAGAGTTTAGTATAGATTGGAGAGTTGCAAGAGAGTTGGCAGGGAGACCTATGCGAAGGAGGTTGCAGTAGTCAAGGCGGGAGATGATGAGGGCATTTATGAGTGTTTCAGCAGTGTCAGGATTGAGGAACGACCGAATTGGTTAAATATTTTTGAGTTGGAGTCACAGGGACTTGGTTAGGGACTAGAGGTGGGGCTTGAAGGAGAGGGAGGAGTCAAGGATTACCCCGAGACAGTTGGCGTGGTGGACAGGGGAGAGAGCATCATTAGCAAGTACTTTACGGCCCGCATGGCGCATGAAGTCACCTTGGTTACTAAGTGTCAAATCATGACTCCACATACAACTGTTGATGACAAACAGTGCCTGTGTTTGTGGGGTTACTTTATGCCTCGCTATGGCAACAAGACTATGAACACACATGTGAGAGGCTGGGACGTCTACATGCTACACATCGCGTCTGTATGGAGCGTACAGTGGGACCCTTCAACAGGCTCCAGCAGGATGATAGTCCAAGCAACGCCCACGATGCAGGCATAGGATTGGTGCCTGAAAAAATTAGCCCAAGGGCCTGTTTCCCATTTTTGGTATACATGTAGGTCTAAGGGCCATACAAAGCTTGTTAGCCAGGGTGTCTCCCAAACCATGATAAGCTTGTTAGCCTGTGTGGCTCAAAAAATTAGCCCAAGGGGCTGTTTCCCATTTTTGGTATAAATGTACGTCTAAGGGCCATACAAAGCTTCTTAGCCAGGGTGTCTCCCAAACCATGATAAGCTTGTTAGCCTGTGTGGCTCGAAAAATTAGCCCAAGGGGCTGTTTCCCATTTTTGGTATACATGTAGGTCTAAGGGCCATACAAAGCTTGTTAGCCAGGG